>JANAVB010015813.1:0-225000 GCA_029216955.1 Iris pallida
GCGTCCCCAACAAACGTATGTCTCGAATCAAGCTCGATAAAAGAGTAAGCTTGCAAAACTAGGTTGTAATAGCAGCATTGGTCAAGATAGTCAAAATATGAATAGGCGAGATTTTTGGAAAAGAGGCACAATAGTTCGAGTTTTGAGACAGTCAAATCCTTACATGGTGTTATTGCTGTAGGAGCATAAAAAGTGCTTCAAAGAAAGAGTCATCTCATTCATAAATGATCTGCTTTCGCCTAGAGGAATGGGTAATCCCTTTATGCCCAAGATTAGGCTAATCGCTTTATGACTAAGCAAGTTGATCATTTTACGCTCGGGGTTACACCCATGGTTTTACGCCAAGGACAGAGCAGTTTACTTCATGCTGGACAAAGCTGTCAAATCTAGCATTTAATGTAAATTCTGACATGAAGTATTAATGATGGCATTTACCACAGAATTCAATGGGATTTGTCTTATACAAAAAACCATTGTTGTCGTAAATGGAGATCGAGTTACTTTACGCTCATTGAACGGTTTCTTTTACGCATGGAGTTTTACATGAGTTCTTACGCTCACAAAATATTGTGCGCGTAAAGTCTATTTGAGCCATTTTACGCTCAAGGTTACTCAATAACCACTTTGCGCAGGGAACCTATGACAGAGCTATTTTACGCTCAGAGGATGTTGGAGCTGTTTTTTATGCCCTATTCTTTCTGGCCACTATGGAACGTGGTTTGCTTACATGGCCTTCATACCATATATTTCGAAGAACGTGTGTACATGCATCCTATTCTCACTGAAATGATGGGACGCGTGTCAACATATGCAAAGGATGACTCTGATCATGGGTGGCAGTTGTTAGCGTAAAGACAGATTTTGGTGTCTTTTTACGCACATAAGCCCCAGTCTATAAATAGTCTCATTTTTCTCAAACACAAGGACAGACAGAGAGAGAACATGAGAGAATACAAAGATCAAGACTTCGAGATTTTGATTCTTCAGAGCATTCTTCTTCAACGTTTCTTCCAGAACAGAGTGAAGCAAAGCAGGAAAGTATTCCGCCTCGCCATCAGTGCCCAAGTGCGTCGATACCTTTCTGGTGACTTAGTTCTTCCAAGTTGTTCTACTTCAAGCAGTGATCTTTTTCATCATCATATTGTCCAAGGAACAAAGTGATCATTTACGAATCAGACTTCCATAGCAATACTTTTCCAGAATCAAATTTATACTTCTTGTACTTTTTCTCGTTTTATTTTCAAAATCCAACACTTTTGTTTGGCAATTTTGTTAAGTGAAACAAAATGGCGACTCTGCTGGGGATGACTTTCTCCTCCGACGAGGAAGTGATTGCTCAATATGATGATGTTTCAGTCGGTTCGACTAAGAAGACTCTGGTTGTACACTTCGACCAGACTGCCTATGAAGAAATGCTCCGAACTGGGGGTGGTTCTCACCACTCCAATGTTCAAAAGTCTCGCAAAGCACGAAAAGTTTGGGTTCCCAAATCCAAAGTGGTTTCTGATCTCTCTGTGACTTCTGGTGAAAAGGGAATTCTTCCCACTCATGTCGTAGGGGCTCCCGTTCGTAACTAGGCAGTCCTTACTTCAGAGTTACACTCAAAGTGTGATGATTTATCTTCCATTTGTAACGGAGAAGATAATCAGGTTTTACGCCCACTACGTAAGAATCCAGTTTTACGCTCAGTGGGTAAGAACCAAATTTTACGCTCAAGGCATAAGAATGAGTCTTCCATTTGTAATGTGGCAGATTCTAATGTTTCTGAGTGTAAGAATCCATCTCCCGTCGGTGACGTGGTAGATTCACACAAATTACGCTCCTCGCGTAAAACAAAATCTCCCATCTGTGATGTGGTAGATAATCAATTTTTACGTTTTATGCGTAAAGGTAAGTCTCCTGTCTGTGATAGTGTAGATAAAATTCACAACGATGTTTGCACATCTAATGTGAATATACCTAAACGCATACAGCGTAAAAGTGATATTGGTAAAACTTCTGTCCTACACCAACAACCTTCTTATACTGCTTTACGCAAAGTACCAAACTTGCAAATCACACGCCATGAAAATGGAGTCCTTCGTGCTAAATCTCAGGATTTACGCACACAACTCCAAACGCGTAAAAATATACAGTTTGGTTTTGCGAATGAAGCCAGTAATCTTCTTTATACACAGGGGACTAAACATTTTTCTACCCCAAATGTAATAAAGAAGAATCTTCCCTCCACTTCTTTTGACTTACGTGAATTGCTAATGCAAAAGCGTAAGAATTCACAATCTCCGGCGATGCTCCCCCAAGAAAGACATCAATGTGGATTTCATCAAGTTGTGATCAATTGTTGTTGTCCAGCTTCAAAATGATCAGTTTTTGATCGACTAAATTTTTTACTTCAACATAAAGCTGAAGACCAAAAAGATGAGTTGTCATATGCATCAGTCAATATGGCATCTCATACTAACAGAGGACGACGTCCAAGACGAAATACGTCCCAAACCCCAGGTCAGCAACAGTTTAACAGACTTCTTGATTCCTTTGAAGGAGTATATCAGAACACTCGATCAAGAAGACAAGGACAATTACAGAATTCTGATTCAGAAGCTGGGGGTACTCAATCTGTTGAGTCTGATACCGATAGTGTGGATTTATATTTTTATACTAATCCCTCTATATCTTTAAGAGAAGTTGAATCCTACGCTGTTGGAGATGAACCAGAGACATCATCTGCTAATACGGAACAACGTCTCTCTGCCGTGGAGCAATCATTGAAAGACATGCTCAACATGGTGCAAAGCATGCATCAAATAATTTGAATCAGCAAACTGCTCAGCCCTCAGTAATAACTCCGGTACCAGCAGCAGCACAAACTCAAGATAGTCAAGGGGCTGATATACCTTTGAATATTCAAGAACCTGCTATTAATCAAAATTCTGCATCTCCAGATCTCATCATTCCGGAAGATGTACCACCTCCAGTAGGGGTTACGGTACATCCAACGACTATTCAATCAAATGTGCTTCCTCAAACCAGTGAAGCTATTCAAGCAGTACGTGAACTCAAAGCACAGTTTGAGGTTTTAAGGCACAAAGATCAGCTCCAGAGGTTAGGGATTAAGCAACCCTATCCTCCTTATTGGAATGATGTACCCTTTCCACCGAAGTTCAAGCCACAATCCATGGTTTTATTCGATAGAAAAGCATCTCCCAGTCAATATATCAATTACTTTTATATTATGACTGTACACTTGCAGAAAAATGATGCTCTTCTCACTCGAGTGTTCATTGGGTGTTTGACGGGTTCGGCTTATGACTAGTATCGTAGCTTACCCGATAACTCTATTTCGTCTTTTGACGAATTCAAGGCAATGTTTCTCTCCCGCTTCTATGAAGGAGGAATGGACATGAACATGTCCTCCTTAATAGAAATAAAACAAAAGAAGAAAGAAGATACTCGGACGTTCATTGAACGTTTCCGACAGGCTACTCTAAAGATGCCTCCTGGTATGCCAGATTCAGCGTTGATCGATACATGCAAGATGAATCTACGACCATCCATTGCTGTCTTCACAGGTTCCCAATTCTCAGATTGGGCTTCATTTATCATAGCAGCAGTTTCTGCCGAAACCAATGGTAGGTTGGCTCGGGAACATGGGATGATTTTCGCTTCAGAGGATAAAGGAAAGAAGAGTAATCCTGGTAATAATCCTGGCAATCGTAATGTGAAAGGAAAAGATACTCTTATGGTCAATCTTTCCAAGAATAAAACGACGTCAGGTAATCAGGAATCCTCTAGGTCAAAGGAAGAATACTCTTTTGACGAAAGTGATATTCCAGGAATATTTCAGTGTCTGGTAAAACGTGGCAAACTTCAGATTCCAGAGCCAAAAAGACCTAATAAGGTGAATCTGACTGATAATCCCAAATATTGTATCTATCATAGATACATTAATCATCCTACCAGTGCTTGCTACGTCTTGAAAAAGAAGATTCAAGAACTGATAAATGGTGGTGCTATCGCTTTAACCAATGATGACCATACGGTTACGACCAATATGGTTTCTCTTCAGTTCGAGGATTTTCCTCCACAGCAAGTCCCAGATGGAATTATTCCAATTCCGAAGACGACGATAAAGATCGTGAATATCCCGCCTGCCAGAGAAGAAAATACAGGATTGTTGCCACTCACATTAAAGAATGGTAAAATTATGTGGGTACATCCTGACTTAGTGCCTGAATTGGAAAATGAAGGTAAAACTTCAAAATCTAAGAAGGGCAAGAAAGTCAAAACCTGCAACATGATTTCTTATGTGATTCCAGATTCTGATGACTTGGATCATCTATGGGATGACCTTCCTTTAGAAGATAGACTGAAAGGACTGAGCATTTGTCCTCCAAGTCTAGCTTTCCCTACCAAGCTCAAGCTTACCCATCAGCAGTGGCTAGCCATGAATAGTGTTTCCTTATATCGAGCACAACAAGTCTTTGCTGCTTATGAAAAAGCTCCGACAGGGATTTTTCCTAATCCTCCTCCTCCTGTAAATACAGAGACTTCTATTCTTCATTCTCCTGAGGTTACAGAAGGTCTTGCTTCTTCCTCTTCCTCTGTTGAAACACTTGTCAAAAGTCCGCTGCCCACTCACTTGTATAGTCAGCAATCTGTGCATCTCATGAAGAAGATAGGTTACGACTTTCAAAAGGCAGAAGGTTTGAATTATGATAAAGGAATACGGCTTTCTTTATAAATTCAAAATCAGAATTTCACTGCTGGATTGGATTCTGAAATGCCTCATAACAACCCTCACAAGAAGAAGGCTAAGGGAAGAAAAATTAAATCCTGTAATATGGTGTTTCCTTCTCCCGAGTCTGAAGAAGAAACTTTTGCTGGTACAAGATCTGGAAAAGAGTACCACAAAGACTATGAGGGATCTTCCAAAGCAGCAGAAGATGTAGTGGAGACTCTACCAGTTCAACCTTCTTCTATTCCGGTTAAACCGTCTGTGGTTGAAAAGGGGAAACAGAAGGCAGTACGCTTTGATATCCCATTGAAGCCTGTTTCCAATCAGGGGGTGGTGATGAAGCCTTACAAATTTGACATTCTAGCTCAGTTAGCCAATACTCCGGCTAGACTTTCTATATTTGAACTTCTTCGCCTTTCCAGAGAAAGCAGAGAGACTTTGAGCGAAGCTTTACTTCAAGCAGATTCATGCTTGGCACAACTCAAGACTCCTGATAATATACCAGTGTCATGTCCGCAATGTCATAGTGTGATGGAAGCAATTTCCAACATCACCTTTATACAAGAGGATATGCTATTGAAACACAACAAGCATGATAGGCCTCTGTGTTACACTGGATATATTGGATCCACTGAAATTGATAGGATCTACATCGATCCTGGGTCTTCAATTAGTATAATTCTTCAGAGTATGCTAAGACCCCTGAGAATTCCTACTAGTGAGCTGACTTACACTAGTACTACGATAGTCGGTTTTAACTCTGGCAAGAGCAAACCACTGGGGAAGATTCGTCTGCAGATTCAGATTGGTGATCTTCGAACTATGGTAACTTTTTATGTTATCAACTCAGACGTATCCTACAATATTCTTCTTGGAAGACCGTGGATTCATGAGCACAATATTGTGCCTTCAACTCTTCACCAATGTTTCAAATATGTGGACTCCCAAGGAGTTGTGAAAACTGAGTTTGCTGATATTAATCCGTTCAAGGGTGTTGAAGCCTACTTCTCTGATTCAAGGCTTTATAAACAAGAACATGTGAAAGATATATCAGACATGGTTGAAGATCAATCACCCTCTGAGGATCACTCTATTAATGAAGATCCGCTAGAAGAGCAACCTTTGAAGATCATAGTCAAGGGACGAATCCAACCCCAACCTGTCAATGATCAACCTTTAATGATCAAGGTTAAAGGAAGAACTCAAACTTCATCTGAGGAATCAATAAATGTTCCTGCTAAGAGCCAAGTTCAACCTTTGATGATTAAGGTCAAAGGACGTGCTTCTTGCACGAATGATCCAGAACTACCGTTGATTGTCAATCTTGGCAAATCTACGCAGAAGACGGATAATGGTCCACTGTTGATTAATCCGAAGCGCAGCAATCAGACTGTAAATGATGTAAATATTGATCATTCTGTACTTTTTGATATCAATGAAGATTTCATGTTCGAGTATATGGCTGTCAAGTTTATTGAAAGAATGACTTTATCTTCTGATAGTCAAAGTCATCAATATAAAGACAACATAGAACCGGAAGAAACTCTATACATTGATCATAAGGAGAATTCTTTCCCTCCTTATATAGATGTTGGACCGTATGCTCAAAGGTTCCTAACATCTTCTCCTTATCTTCTACCTGTGGCTGCTTCATTACAAGCTTGCGTAACTTTTAGACGTCATGAAGAATCTTATTTCGTGGTGCCGTCTGATAAGAAAAACAAGCATTAAATTGTGTTTGGCCTGGCTAGAAATATCCCTGTTGCTCAGACAGATGAGCTGAAGGATAAAGAAAAAGGAAGAATTTGAATTGACAAATACAGCCAGTAATCTATCAAGATCAATCAGAATATGGGTTATGATTTAAAGACTATGCAAGGTCTTAATCAAGGCAAGGGCAGACGATTACCATTAGGTGGTGATCCGTTTTACCAAAAGACTCATCATGGATTGGGATATGATCCGTCCCACGTGTTTTATGATGATATACAAGAAGAATTCTCTTCCAGCTCTTCACAATCATCAGATTCAGAGGAACTTCAATATGGTTCAAACTGATGGTGAACCCGAATCATTTGAAAATTTCCCTCGAACCACCATCGGTTCATTTATTTTTCTCTCATATATATTTTCAACAACATCCATCTTCTTAATCTCCAGCTACCAAAGTTTGGTTAAGCTGATTACTTGTCTCTTTGAAGAGAGATTTTGATTTTTTTTTAATATATAAAGTTGGATTTATTTATCATGTTTTCATAACCTCTGGATAAATAATAAATCCACCTTCTTTTCCTATCTATCATGTTCATTTTTGACCTCTGCATAGATATTAAATCTACTTTTCTTTGGGTTCTTACATACTGTCATGTTCATATTACCTCTGATAGTATGATACACTCTAAATAGAAAATAAGATTACATTATCTATCATGTTCATATTACCTCTGGATAGATATAAAGTGTGAGGTTAGAAAATTTGTCATGTTCATATAACCTCTGATGAGTATTTTCTATCCCATACAAAACAAGATTTCATCATAGACTTGTCACGTCCATATTACCTCTGATAAGTGCTTTCTATCTCCTATCTATTGTTTAAAATTCAACGATAGGATCGCAAAATGAGTCTTTCATTTCTAGTGGAAATATTACAGAATGGATAAAATAAAAGGATGACAAAACACTTTCTTAAGGTGGAGTGGAAGCATCTTGGAGCAATTTCTTTAATTCTTCTAGCCGTCTGCCACGAGAACTCATAACCTTATCGGTAGCCTCTGTACGTCGAGCTTCAGGAGTGCAAATACGGAAAAGCTTAGCGAAGGTGATTATCAAGTTGTCCTTTGCTTCATCAAGAGTTTTGATGGTCGACTCAGCCCCAAAAGCCTTTTCTTCTAAAATTGAGCTTTGGGTAAGGTGTAGATTTCGAACATCGATCATCTTCTCCCTTTCAGCCTTCAAGCAAGCTAGCTCTGCCTCAACTTCACGAATTCTGTCATTCTTGCTCTGAATATCTATGTTCAAAGCGTCATAAGCCACTCTGTGGCCATGCAGTGCAGGTTTTATGCCAGTTAAAAAGGCTTTCTCTTTGGCAACCTTCAGACTGTGTTCACGAAGGGCTGCATTGTATGTAGTCTCTCGAGCAAGATAATCAGCTGTTAAGGCATCATACTCTTCCTCGATGAGACTTTCAACAGTTTTGCTAGACAGATTAAGATATTCTCTGATTGGCTGTTCAAGGTCTTCCACAATTTTCTCCAATGCGGCAGCTCTTTCAGTATCGTTGAACAAAGTAACGTTCTTGATGGTCGAAGCCATTGCCGTCTTCAGTGTCTCATAATTGAGACCCTTATTTAGGACCATTATTATCAAGGTTGCCAAGCTTTTATAAAAGGTGTCAGTATAGATCTCAATGAGAAGATCCATTTCTGTGCTGGAACTTGGCGTGGCAACAATATCTAACAGATCCCTTTCTCGGAAATCAGGAACAGGTGGTACAACAGTAGGATGAGACGAAGTCGTTGTTGCTACCACCGTTATAGCCAATTGATCCCTAGAAGCTTCAGGGATTATATCTCCAATCGGTGTAACAACAGATGGGAGATGGAGCCGATGACGTTACTATTATTGTCTGGTTCCCAAGGACCTCAGTATCAACGTTTTCAATATTTGTCACTCCAGCCGTTTCTGGGGTTCTGGTGGCAGTAATGTCGGTGGGTGTGATGACAACTAAAGGAGCTGGTTCAGATTCTGACATTGGCTTGTCAGAAATTGGTACTGGATCGGTGACAACAGTAGATGATGTTATCATCTCCTCAGCTTCTGTTGGAAGTTCAAGTATGCCTCCAACATCTCCTTCAGTTGATGGCTCTACAGGATTTCCCAATGTTTCAGCTATGGTGAAACTTTTTACAGCTAATTCCTTGTTCAATTCTGGATCACCTCCAGTAGTTCCATCATCACCTACAGTGGGATCGACTCTTGTCTCCTCTTGGTGCTGATCCTCAACAAAAGAAGACAATTCAGATTGTGCTTGTTAGGCCTCAAGTGATGGAGGATGTTCTTTTAGAGGCTCCATCTCAGGCTTTTGCACTCCCCCTTCTCCAGCATCTGAGTTTCCTGAAGAAGAAGCTTCCCCTTCAGACTCTTCATTTTCTTCATAGATTTCTTCTTCTTGAGAAGGAAGAACTACAGGCTTTGGTGCAATTATGACATCTGCAAAATGAACAAAAATAAGTTAGTATACGAAGCCATGATACATAATTCCGTATAGGTTTTGTATAATACTTGGAATATGTGCGTTTTTTTCAAGGTATGTGTCATAATCACTATCCCAGTCATCATCCTCAAAGTCAAGAGCCGGTTCGTCTGATGGAATGCGATCTTGATCAGCAGTGGATACAGTAGTAGTACCTTCCGTAACTTGTGCCTTGGACGGCAAAGATAAATGAAGCAAGGTGCTAAGACGTCCAGGAGACAAAAGTGTTACAGATCCTGATCCAACTGTCTGTGGAGGAGCTGAAGACCCTTCTCCATGATGGACTGAGGAAGGACCGACGAGAGGATCTTCTTCAAAATCCTCTTCTGGAGTGTGAACGCTTAGCTTGGAAGGTCCTTTTGTGGTAGACCTCTTCCTCTTTTCTGGAGTTTTTACTGGAGACGTGGCGACTGCACTCTGTTTTCTTTTTCGGCCTTTACCAATAATGATAGGTTCTGCAGCTGGTTCTCCAACTCCTGTCGGGATAACTACTAGAAATGGATCTGGGATGCCAGTATCGTCAGGGATGTCTGCTGGTACCCTGACCTGCTCCTCAATATCCCCTTCTTTAGGCCACCTCAGACTACCCTTCATATTGTAACCATGGGCAAAGGAACGAATTGAAGCATAGAAGTGGGCATACGTATGGAGTATACGTAATTCTGTAGTGCTGGTGGCAGTCGAAATTCTAAATTTAGCACCAGTCCGAGCAGTACCAAAATACCTCCAACCTCTAGCTCCGTCAAGTAATTTCCCATAGTAACGGAAATTAGTTAAAGGATTACCAACATGAAGTTGGTCGTATCCAAATTGGCGAGCAAACCTACTGGGTAAGTATGGTTCGAACGCATAATTATCTTCGTTTCTGTACATCAGATGAGATGGTCTGATGCACTGAAGCCACCTAAAGACTAACTGTGGCAATACAACTCTTCCTTCAACTTCATCTTCAAACTGGACACCGAAGCAATCTGCTGGAACATGCGGTCGAGTACAAAAGAAGTTCCAACCGTATGAATAATTCAAAACTGCTCGGGTATCCGCCACAGTTGTAGCAATCCATGTAGCTTTGCTAAATTTTTGGAGGAAGACCTCCGCATCATCGCCTGGGCCCGGCAGTAATAATCTGCTGTTATGATGCAACAACCAGCCCATCAGATAAGTATAGGGTATCTCTACTCTAGGGAAAACATTCCGATGAGGAGCATTGTTGATTAACTCCTCACCGAAGGTTCTTAAACCTGCATTTATCCGACACACCATGGCCGACAGCAGGTTGATCCTGACTTTAAATACCAAACGTACTGCTGGCCATAGTACACTGCGATGAATTCTGTCAACAGTACCAATACCCGGTACAACCCATCTTCTCAACCATAAAGAAAGAAAGCCTGCCAGCAAAGCTCTCCGAGAGATTTTCTGACTACTATATCTGAGGAAGCTCAAGGCTTCAGTTCCTGCAGGAAATTCTCCAGTCTTCGTAGACAGATATTTATTCGGGAATTTGTAAGCAACCATCATATCCCGAACCTTGTTGGAAGGGATTGTCGAATCTATGTTGATTACTGGAGTTTTGTTTTCTTGAAACCTTTCTTTATCCTCCTTAGAGATCTTATCCTTATGGAAGAAAAGATAATTCGTCCACTTGTTGATATACGCCAAATGGGATGTACTTTCATGCATCGTGGTACAAATCAGGTAGTGGCACATCAGTTCTTCGTATGTCTCGATTAACTGAGGGTTAACTCTTTTGATTTCAGCAAGCTCCCTGTTGGAGGGAACGTATTCTTCATATAGGGCCTCCCCCATTGGCAGCTTCGTGATAAACTGCATCTCATGAAGGGCAAGACCCATTTCACCTTTCGAAGTGGCAAAAGTTCTAGTTGAACTTAAATATAGCTCCATTAAGGCCAGAAATAAGTTTCCATTCGGAGGAATACCATAGCTGGTGGAAGCTACAGCTTCGTATAAGCCAATATCTTTCAACTCTTCCTCAAAGTTCTTCATCATCCAAAGGCTTATCTGAATCCAACTCTGGTTGAATGGAGTCAACCATCCTGGCAGTCTGGGGTTGGTTTGAGGATATAATACAGCTTCCTTCATAAATTTATTGACAAACATCGGGGTTTGAACTGGCTGTATTAAGCCCAAATCTTCGCTAGGATTAGAGCCTGGCATAAGGCCAAAGATAGAAGTAACACCTCCATTGGGAACACTAGCAAAGTATCCCATATCATTGGCACGCTCTCTCTTAAAAACAATTCTACCCGGGCGTCCATGACTATTGGGAGTCAAATTTTACAACATTTGTCGAGGATGAGTAGCATGGACGAATGCCGATAAAGGATAATCTCTGTCCATATCTGGAAGATACATAGCTCTATTCCCAAATTTAAAAACCCAAGACTCTTTCTTGGGGTGTGTCTGGGATTTACAATCAATGGCATCTCCAAATAGAAAGGCTGGTTTTGTGAAGTGTTGTCCGTCTAGTGAACTCAACAATTCCCTATTTATCATGGATAGCAACAATCTATCCCCTTGAGCTGCTATCAACTGTGCCCTCTCTGCCGGATACTCGGGGTTCGACTGAGAAAATTGGACATGAGATAAATCTTCCAAATAGTTTGAACCTACCATGCCAACTGATGATCCGAAAACTTCAGCGAGGGGGTGAACTTGCAGATCCACTGGTGAAATAACAAAAAAAATCAAGTTAGTTCGAAGTTTTAAGAGTTGATGAAAAACTTATGCAGTATTGGTTCGATAAAATCTCTCAGAAAAGATTGGTTAACTTTACGCTACCATACAGTGACATGAGCGTAATGCAACTTTTTACGCTGACATGTACGAACATGAGCGTAGTTAAGTTTTACGCTAGCATATTAGCTGTGGGCATAAAACCAGATTTTATGCTAACACGTGTAACGTAGGCGTATTCTTGTTAACTTTACGCTAACACGTACAACGTGGGCGTACAATGTTATTTTAACTTTACGCTAACACGTACAACGTGGGCGTACAATGTTATTTCAACTTTACGCTAACACGTACAACATGGGCGTAAAAAGCTGAAAGATTGGTTTATCTTCTTCTTCCCCGACGGATTTGTTTTCTCTCAACTGAAGATTAGGGTTTTACCTATCATAGGCGGAGCCACGGCCGAGTTAGGGTTTTGTTGTGGTAGTGATGACTGAGTAGGGGTTTTCATATGATCAGTCGAGGAGGAATCAATGGCTGGTTTCTTCCCTTTGCTACCGGCGGCGGATGATTTCTTAGGAGCCATCAGATCAGAGTTTCGAAGAAAGAAAAGGCAAAGAGATTCAAGAAGAGGAGCAAAAGTGTTTTCTCTCTCTAAAATAGACCTATTTATAAGAGAGATTCAAAACCGACTGTTGGATATCCCTATAATTACGCCGACTGTTGGACATCCCCGCTTTTATGCGGATGGCTGTTGCGTATCCCAAATTTTACGCTGGCAGGTCAAATCTTAACTTTTACGCTTCTGTTCAAAGTGTTTCAAATTTTGAAGATATTTGAAAACTTTGAAGGGGGTCTTGTAGGAGCGTAAAAAGTGCTTCAAAGGAAGAGTCATCTCATGCATAAATGATCTGCTTTACGCCTAGAGGAATGGGTAATCCCTTTACGCCCAAGATTAAGCTAATCGCTTTATGACTAAGCAAGTTGATCATTTTACGCTCGGGGTTACACCCATGGTTTTACGCCAAGGACAGAGCAGTTTACTTCACGCTGGACAAAGCTGTCAAATCTAGCATTTAATGCAAATTCTGACATGAAGATATTAATGATGGCATTTACCACAGAATTCAATGGGATTTGTCTTATACAAAAAACCATTGTTGTCGTAAATGGAGATCGAGTTACTTTACGCTCATTGAACGGTTTCTTTTACGCATGGAGTTTTACATGAGTTCTTACGCTCACAAAACAATGTGCGCGTAAAGTCTATTTGAGCCATTTTACGCTCAAGGTTACTCAATAACCACTCTACGCAGGAAACCTATGACAGAGCTATTTTACGCCCATCTCTCTGTTTTACGCTCAGAGGATGTTGGAGCTGTTTTTTATGCCCTATTCTTTCTGGCCACTATGGAACGTGGTTTGCTTACATGGCCTTCATGCCATATATTTCGAAGAACGTGTGTACATGCATCCTATTCTCACTGAAATGATGGGATGCGTGTCAACATATGCAAAGGATGACTCTGATCATGGGTGACAGTTGTTAGCGTAAAGACAGATTTTGGTGTCTTTTTACTCACAGAAGCCCCAGTCTATAAATAGACTCATTTTTCTCAAACACAAGGACAGACAGAGAGAGAACAGAAGAGAATACAGAGATCAAGACTTCGAGATTTTGATTCTCCAGAGCATTTTTCTTCAACTTTTCTTCCAGAACAGAGTGAAGCAAAGCAGGAAAGCATTCGGCCTTGCCATCAGTGCCCAAGTGCGTCGATACCTTTCTGGTGACCTAGTTCTTGCAAGTTATTCTACTTCAAGCAGTGATCTTCTTCATCATCATATGGTCCAAGGAACAAAGTGATCATTTACGAATCAGACTTCCATAGCAATACTTTCCCAGAATCAAATTTGTACTTCTTGTACTTTTTCTCGTTTTATTTTCAAAATCCAACACTTTTGTTTGGCAATTTTGTTAAGTGAAACACAGGCGTCAATACCAAGGAAGATACCATGTCATTAGTTGTCTATTTTATTTTAGCTCATATTCATGCAATTATTTATTATTTATTTTTCTTCAAAATAAACTGTGCTACACTGTTATAATTAGATAGATTTTACTGTGTAGTTCTATTTTTTGTACTTATTATTTTTATGCATATTAACCTTAGATTTAATGGACCACCCTTCTTTGTGTTGCATATATTGGCCTTGACACGTTTGTGCCACGAAGTCGTGTGTCGCATATAGAACTCTGACATGCGTGACTAGCTGGCCGCCTGTATGTATAAGCCGCATGATAGGGCTAATCGCTAATAGTATTGCATGATAGTTTGACTTAGAAGTTATAGAGGTTATGTGTTGTTAAGGCGACATATAGGCATCGGGTAGGGAGGACGTATCCTTAGCGTATTGGCTACTATGCACATTTTTCTTATGACCGTACGCTCCGCCGGAGATGCGGGTTGATGACTCCTTATTTCATTGCTTGCACGTTCGAGAAACAGTTATGCGTAAGGCCCCTGGTGCCCCAAGGGGACACTATGTCGATCACATTTTTAGCCAGAGAGCCCATGCGTGGAGGTTTGTTCTTAAAACTGCATTCATATAGAACGGTTAGGCTCTTTTATCCGTTACAAACGAGTACTCTTGTTTTGGGTACTTGTGATCGTGGCTTGGAACAGTAACTTGTCGCGGACTAGTTTGCCATATCTTGTCCTTGTTTGGTTGTAGGTGTGGTTCACTACTCCGATGAGAAGGTACTGAACCTTGTCGGGGTCTAGATACCATATTGGATTCATAGCATAGAAAGATAACGTCATCGTGAATTATGGTGCCATCTTCTGTCCTTGTTTGGTTGGAAGGATGGTACGCTAATTCAGTGGTGTGTATTGGACTATGTTATAATTCAATTGACTTATTTATTTAGCAGTTTATATTCAGTTATGGCATGTTCTTCCTGTATCTTGTTACGTCCCTTTGAGGACCTGGTGATCTCTCCAGGTGTGTGCTCTTATCTTTTCACAGGTGTTCTAGCAAAGGCGTGATCTTCTCCATTCCTTCAAAAATGACGTATCTTTGATCTTTCTTGCTACCTTCACTAAATCATTTCACATGCCATGTACTTCTTTTCGTTTAAATAGTTGGTAGTGGATTTGTCTCCGCCCAACATATTGTACAAAGGCATTTCGTAGTTGATTATATGATATCTTTTATTCTTTTATTTTGTGTATGAGAATAGTGTGTCTTGGTTTACCATATTTTACAGCTTATGTATACATACGAGAATTCTATATACTTCGTATGTATGCATCTGGCATATCTACGTACTTAATTCCTGGTATTTTGGGACTGGGGCGTTACAGAGCACATGCTTATGGACTCATGCTGCAAGAACATGTTTCCTGTGATAAAATTATTGCATAGTACTCCTTTCACAGAGTGGATGCCTTTTATTACAGAGGCAGATGTGGCACAAAGGAATCCCAGGACGTACAGCTCCTGATACTGAACTTTCCTTCTCTCGAAGACAAGGGGAGATGTTCGGCTAGCAACAATCCCATGGACGAAAAAGGCAAGCAAGCTATGACCGTCAACATCTCCAAAGGTTCGGTAACCATGAACCCCAAGTCTACAGAAGCGCAGAAGCCGAGGGAGACTTACTCCTTCAACGATGAGGAAACACTGGAACTCTTCAATATACTGACGAAGAGTGGTAAGCTGTATCTCCCAACACCAAAGTCCCCCGACGAAGTGGGGAAGGTGGACAACCCTAAATACTGCCATTATCGTCAGTATGTCCACCATTCGACACGAGATTGCTACGTGTTGAAAAGACAGATTCAGCGCCTCATCGATGCTAAGGTCATATCACTTGACTACGAAGAAAATACTATCATGGCCTACATGGTTACTCTCCAGTTTGGAAGTTTTCCAACCACGGAGGCACAGGACGGGGTCGTCCCCATCCCGAGGATGATAATAGAAGTAGTCAATCTTCCACCAGCGCGTGACAACGTTCAAGGGCTCATCCCATTCTCCACACTACGAAGTGAAGTCGTGTGGGTCCACCCCGACCTTACTCCCGACATGATGGCACCTACAACCCATTCTGACAAGGGGAAGAAGGTCAGGACATGTCGCATGGTCGCTACTTCGACCAATGACACCTTGGTGACCACTTGCTCGGCGCAGCGGGAAGAGGAGAACCAGCCTCCACCAACTACTGCCTATGTTCCTGATGTGTTAGAGGCAGGCCCGTCTCAGACTCCTCCCGCAGATAGGCGTAAGCAAAAGGAGGTTCGCTTTGATAAGCCTCTCAGAAAAGACTCGATAGTAGGGCCTATCAAACCCTACAACTTTGACATACTAGTGCAGCTAGCCAACACCCCAGCTAGATTGTCACTTTTTGAGATCCTCTGTCTCTCCAAAGAGACTCGGGATGCGCTTAGCGAAGCCTTACAGAATGCCGAGTCCTTCCCCACTGAGGTGTGACCACCAAAGGAAGACCATGCGGCCTTCCCACATTGTCACAGCGTGGTCAAAGTGATCCCCATTATCACCTTCACCCAATAAGACATGCTGTTGAAGAACAACCAGCATAATAGGCCTCTGTACTATACAGGGTATGTCGGTGCCATTAAAGTCGATCGCATCCATATCGACCCGGGCTCCTCCCTCAGTATCATCCCAAGGAGTCTGCTCCAACCTCTAGGTATTCCGATCCATCGGCTGACTGCATCAAACACAACAATCAGCGGCTTCAATGCGAGGAAGAGCGAAGCTCTGGGCAAAATTCGCTTAAAGTGCCAAATCGGTGATCTCCACACCGAATTGACATGCTATATCACTGACGCTGACATAAATTACAACATGTTGTTGGAACGACATGGATCCATGAGTTCATGATCGTTCCTTCCACCCTCCATTAGTGCATAAAGTACGTGCTAGTGACGAGAATATTAAGACCGAGTTTACTGACATCAAACCGTTCCAGGGGCTTCAAGCCTACTGTACGGATGCTGATCTATACAAGTCAATCCCTTGGGACAATGAGAGCAATGATGTTGATGACGAGGTGGAGATGGCCTTAGGAAGCGCAACTGTTGCCGAAGAACCTCTAAAGGTTCGACTGAAGGGAAGAACCCCAAAGGTGTCTACGCATTTTGTCGTCAAGCTCCGACGCAGAGCACCACCTATACCCTCAGTAACGTCAGATGATAGCCAGGAGCCTATGCAAATAAGTCTACCTCGGAGGTCCCCAAGGCTGACTACGAAGGCGCAGGAGCCTCCGACCGCGACCCCATTGGTGATTAAAATAAAAAGGAAGAATCCTCCTCCTCCTCCCTCGACAGCCCTAGTCCTCACCGATGAGGAGCCAGGAGACTACATCTGTGCCAACATGGAAGCACACTCTTTTGATGATGTAATCCTCCGAGATAAAATCTCTCATTTTATTAATAGAAAGTTGCCTTCGAATTACTCTTGTGGATATTGGAACACTAGATATTTCCTAGACAACTCTCTATGTTACCTGGAAACGCCAGTAAGAACTGCCAACCATGCGAGCCAAGTTGTCCCCTCCCAGGGTGCCTACTTCGTCATTCCAGCAAGGAGAAAAGAAGGGGACTAGCTCCCGAAGATCAAGAATCCGATAGCGGCAAGATGTACCTCTACCGCTACACTACTCAGGCCAAACACCTTATATAGAAGTTGGGTTACGGCCTGAACAGCAACAAAGGGCTCAACTATGGTAAAGGTCGATGCCTTCCTTTACGGATTCGAGCTCCAAAGGGAAAGGCCAAAACTACTACCAATGCACCCGTCGGGGGTTGGGTTATATTACGTCCACTTCCACTTCAGAAGGCTCGAAGACAGAAGACGTGATGCACTCACACTCTTCTGACTCCTCAACCTGGGACTCCGATACCAGTACCGACGAGGTTTTCATGAGGATGTTGTCAGCTAACATGGCCTCTGCAAGCTCTCCAATCAAGGACGAAGATCACGCACTCAAAATACCTCAGAGATGAACCTTCGGCTCAATGCCTAGGATTTTAATGGGAATGGCGCCGCGTGCGGTCCAAATCTCCCACATCTCAGTAAGTGTTCATGAATTCGTTTAAAAGAATTCATCCCTTTTATACCTTTTCCTGGTAGAAAACCTTCCACGTTCGTATTACCTCTGGATTGATTCCCTATACCTTAGTCAAGTCGCGTATACCATGTCAACATTACCTCTGAGTAGTCACCTCTCCCATGATGACTCCAAGTTGTTATGACCACCTAGAAAACATTTCACGTCCATATCACCACTGAAGTGTTATTCTATACCGTGTCTACCATGGCCATATTACCTCTGAGTAGTAAAACTTTCCCTATGATAGCCTTGAGTTGTCATAGTTCTCTGGAAAAAATATTTCATATCCATATTACCTCTGAATTATTATTTTACAACCTAGTAAAGATTATGCCTACCACGTTCATATTACCTCTAGTCAGGCATGTCTTCCATGATGACCCCTTGTCATGGTCATCAAGTGTTAGAAAACCTTTCATCTGAGCTCGTTAATGACAAAAAAATAGACAGAAAAGTCTTTATACAGAAGCATGTGGCTATAAAGACCTATTACAGACTCTTCGTAGTTACATACACAGAGACAAGAATCTGAG
Source organism: Iris pallida (assembly GCA_029216955.1). Classification (NCBI taxonomy): domain Eukaryota; kingdom Viridiplantae; phylum Streptophyta; class Magnoliopsida; order Asparagales; family Iridaceae; genus Iris; species Iris pallida. The sequence continues at coordinate 18,360 of JANAVB010015813.1, forward strand.
ACTTCAGCATAACTCTCAGTAGTACGAACGCGGCAGTGACAGAGAGGATCACTTCCTTGCAGAGCAAGTCACCGCTTGAAGCAGCTGTTGGCCCAAGCCGGGATGAAGCGCCATTATAGGACTCTCCATCCCCAGATGGTCGGCAGAACTGCGGGAGCAGGTCCTGCTATTCCTCGGATTGGCAATCAATCCATATCCAGAAGTCGGGGCCTCGAAGACATCCACGACACCGTCGGTACCCATGACGCTTAGAGCTTGGAGATATCTCGAGACTCAGCAATAGTTCTCCTACAACTTCTTTGAACGGAAAGATCTGCAACCGATGGCCGACTCAAGCGAACTTCAGGGTCGTCAGGTGTAACACCCAGTTTCTAAAATGAGGGTAATTTTAAAATTGGGTGTTTTTAATTATTTAATTATGACATTTAAATAATAATATGATTTTTGGTGATTTTTAATCATTTTTTAAAACTATTTAAAATCATGACTTGTGATTTGGTGTCTTGCTAGTGTAACCCTAGAGATAGTTTGACCTAGAGCATAGCCATGTGATTAGGGTATTTCATTTATCATTTTTAGCTTCAGGGTATTTTGGTCATTTTGAATTAATTGAATTTAATATATATTGTTTGGAATTTAATATAATTAATGGGATGGTATGGTTTTAATATCATTTAATTGATTGCCTTGTGTTGTGTTTAGCCTAACCTAGAATTAACCTAACCTAGATTAGTCCTAGTTAGTCATGGTGAGACTAAGTTAGATTTGGGATTGGTCATGGTTAGTCATGGCTAGTCATGATTTGTGATTTTGGCTAGTCATTAGTCATATTGATTTAGTTTAGACTAGTGATAGGATACCTAGGTTTCATCTAGCCATAGATTTGTCTGGATTGATGGAGAACCCTTGGATCAACCCTAGCCCTAGATTTTAGGGCAGCCATCTTGGGATCCCCCCTATTTAATCCCTCCCAAAAACCCTTGCCTCCTTTATTCATTTTCTCATTTCTCAAGAACAAGGTGAGCTCCAACTTTATTCATTCTTAACTTCTCTATTTCTTATCCTTTTTCAACCAAACTTCTTGTATTGTAACCTAACCATCACCCTCTTGCTGTTCATAGAGGTTAACTACAGTTTGGAGACAATTTGGAGCTTGGGGATAGCTAGGAGGAACCTCATTTTGAAGCTTTTCTTTGTGAAGGAGCACATATAGGTAAATCCCTATTCCTTCCACCAAATTTTGATTTCTTTGCGTGGATAGGAAGCCCTAGGTGTCCTCTCACTGTAGGAATAGGTTTTGCTAGGTTTTGTGTCCTTTACGTGTCTGTATCTGACACGTATCAGTGTGAGTTTGTTAGTGTTCGACGAAATGCCACAGTGGGCATTTAGATCGATTTTTTAGGGAGTAATTAAATAGAAACTTAGGTTTTCTTGTTGCTTGTGTGATTTTACACGACTGAGGTGACTTCAAGTCGTGTCCGAGTCGTACTGGACTCATGGACACAGCCCTACGCACGGCTAGGGCTTTCCCTGCTGCTCGGGGCCTCGTGCTCAGTGTACAAGCCACTCACTACCAAAATTTATTGTTTTAGCGACGGCCCTATCCGTCGCCAATCCGACGGTAATTACTATTAGCGACCGATCACCGACGGATTTTGGCCAAAAAAATTCGTCGGCAATCAGCTCGTCGCTAATAACGGTCCGTCGCTACGTAGTCGTTCAAAGACGGAATAGCGACGGATTGTCGATGTCATAATACGAAGCATTAGCGACGCATTTTCGACGGACTGTCGTCCATTTCAACTATTAAGTACTGAAATGTGTAGACAATAGCGACGTAAAATACCGTTGGTAACCCGTCGTAATCGCGTATCAGAGCGTATAGTTCCGTCGCTCATCCGTCGGTAGTCGTTGGTAACGAACGACGGATTAGCGACGGTGTGCTGATGGACTATCTGTCGATCAGGTTCTGGAAATGCTTGGCATTTCCAGCACCATGGCGACGGATTATTTGTCACTATTCCGTCGATATATATCGACGGAATACGGACGGATTATCCGTCGAGCATGTTCTGGAAATTCTTGGTATTTCCAGAACAAGGACGACGGATAGGTCGTCGCTGTTCCGTCGAACTATATACCATGCCGACGGATATTCCGTCGACCATCCGTCGCTACCTGGAAACATTTTCAAATCTCTAGTTAGCGATGGAATAGCCGTCGAAAAGTAGTTGGCAACTGGTAATCCCCGTCGCTAAACGGTCACAAGTCCGTCGCTAACTGAGAATATTTTTTAAAAAAAATTACAGCACTATCCCTGTTCGTAAAAATATGCATAAACCAAACCAATATATAAACCAATTATCCAACAATCACATAGACGAAATATATAATGCACACCAATTGTCCAAGAATCACATAGACCAAATATGCACATACGAATTTAATGCACACCAATTATCCAAGAATCATATAGACCAAACCAAATTAATATAAAATAGACATCAATTATCCGGAAGAGTAACCTAATATCCATCGTTATAATCCGATCATAGCACAAATATTCCAAAATTTTCATAAATATTCCAAAACACATAGGAAAATCGACTTTGGCCTCAACAAAGACCACAAGTCAGACGATGAATCCTCACAGCCAGGGATCATAGTTGCGTTGAGGCATGTACCATTCTATCAGCCACTTTGCTTACGAAGGCTCAATCTGGTTGAGGTCTTCTGTAGGGACAGGAGGGTCGATCCCGATGCTACTACTCTCTGACTGTGGCTTCTCCTTAACTTCAAGCTTGGGAGCAATCTCTCCTCTGATGGTCATCGGTTCTTCCTTGACCTCGACCTTTGGTAACACCTTCTCCTTAACAGTCACCGGCTCATGTTTGACGACGGAGACTTCCTCCGTGTCGACCTCCAAGGGTTTCTTGCCTCGACCCCTTCCTCGACTAGCAGCACCACCTCGACGAGTCCTTGGAGCCATCTTTCTGATAACAGAAATTTTCATATAGGGTAAAGAAATTTACTCAAGTTATAAAAGTTGTGACGTTAGTTTTTTGCGTTCATCATCATTAGAGGGAGTAGTACTGGAAAATTTGTGACGTTGGTAGCATGAGAGAGTAAAAATCTGTATCACAAGACTAACAGAATTACTATATAATCATGTACTCACCAATAACCGGATGTAACTGGATTCGTTGAGCCTATCGTGCAGTAATTGGTGGATCCGCTGGTATAGGCCGGATGTACTTAGTATCTAGTGTATCAGATTAGTATCGGTCTATCGGTTTGGTATAGGACGTATCATATTGATATTGGCCTTAACAAATTGGTATCGTCCTATATCCGATATGTACATGTATCGACCGAATAGCTAGGATTCATATTGGCCTTATCGATTTGGTATCGGTCATATCCGATAGGTATCGGCCGTGTTGGATTAGTATAGACCATTTCGGATTAGTATCGTGGAAGGTTTAGTAACAACTGTACTTGAATTTCTCTCTTCTCGAGCTAGAATACCATTGTAAGAGAATCACCAGATCATGATTGGCCAGTTACAGTAACATACATGTTTCCTTTTCCATCAAGAAAAGTGAGATTGAAAAGGAAGTATGTATGTTCTGTAACTGGCTAGTTACGCTCTCGTGACTCTCTTGCAATGGTAATCTAGCTCTAGAAGAGAGAAATCCAAGTACAGTTGTAACTAAACCTTCTACGATACTAATCTGAAATGGTCTATACTAATCCAATACGGCCGATACCTATCGGATATGACCGATACCAAATCGATAAGGCCAATATGAATCCTAGCTATACGGCCGATACATATTGGATAGGACGATACCAATTCGCTAAGACCAATACCAACCGATACGGCCCATACCAAAACGATAGATTGATAGTAATCCGATACGGTCAATACTTATAAGTACCTACGGTCCAGGAGGTTGATCCGCTAGTACATCCATGTACGATCAACGAAGTAACGATCCATTTCAATTTGGATGTGAAAATCTGTATCATAAGACAAACTAAACATAATCAGTTCTGTTTCACATGCTTAATTGCCAAGTATGAGAACGAATGGCTCAGAACACAACCCAAAATTCATTCTAGCATACATTAGTATGAATCATCTATATTCTGTACATATGGTATAGTATATGTTCTTATCGTATCTTGTATCTGAAGGACGTAACAGAATCAAGATGAACTCACTAATGTAATACTAAGACATCATCTACTACTATATAAGATATAGTGATAGGTTGTCGTATCATCATTGCCGAGGGATGAGGGTCGGAGGACAGTCAACTTTATCTACGGCTACATAGTTTCTGCCTCGCCAGTCGAATGGCTTAATTGCCAAGTATCAGAATGAATGGCTCAGAACACAACCCAAGATTCATTCTAGCATATATTAGTGAGTTCATCTTGATTCTGTTACGTCCTTCAGATACTAGATACGATAAAAACATAGACGATTCACACTAATATATGCTAGAATGAATCTTGGCTTGTGTTCTGAGCCATCCGTTCTGATCAAGCATCTTCTTTCTCCTCTCCTCCACCATGGCTCTGAACCCATCTGCTTCTTCCTACTTCCCTTCTTTTTATTTGACTCTCTCAGCCACATATGATATCCAGCTCAAGTGTAGAGTCGGGGGAGAAGAAGTGGGCAGAAAGAGGAGGGGGAAGCAGCACAGCAGGCGGCATGACCCGGAGGAAGTACAGAGGTTTTCTTTAACAAACGTAGGAGAACTATAAGGATATATCTTTTCACAATATATCACCTTGTCAAAGACCCTTAATGTGACAACCATGTTACCGCGGTGTCGGAAGACTAACATGTCATAATTTTCTAAGCCGTGTGTTTTGACATAATCCTACAAACTCTTTCCTGCTATGTAATAATGCAAGATTACTACATAGGAGGAAAGAGTTGGGAAGATTATGTCAAAACACACGGCTTAAAAACTTATGACATGTTAGTCTTCCGATACCGCGGTAACATGATATTCACATGAAGGGTCTTTGACAAGATGACATGTTGTGAAAAGATATATCCTTATAGTTCTCCTACGATTGTTGAAGAAAACCTCTGTACTTCCTCCGGGTCATGCCACCGGCTGTGCTGCTTCCCCCTCCTCTTTCTTCCACTTCTTCTCCTCCGACTCTACACTTGAGCTGGATATCATATGTGGCTGAGAGAGTCAAATAAAAAGAAGGGAAGTAGGGAGGAGCAGATGGGTTCAGAGCCATGGTGGAGGAGAGGAGAAGGAAGATGCTTGATCAGAACGGATGGCTCAGAATACAAGCCAAGATTTATTCTAGCATACATTAGTGTGAATCATCTATGTTCTGTACATATGGTGTAGTATATGTTCTTATCGTATCTAGTATTTGAAGAACGTAACAGAATCAAGATGAACTCACTAATGTAATACTAAGACATCATCTACTACTATATAAGATATAGTCACTACAAGAATTGCAGGTTTCCGTGACAAGTAATTTGTGACAAGTGTCAAACTTGCCACTGAAAGGGATATTTTTGTGACAAATAATTTTTGTTGTCACTCATAATTTGATTATGTGACAACAGTTTTTTTTCGTCACACAGTTAAATCATTTAGTGACCATGTTTTTATTGGTTGTCACTTAATATTGTCACTGAAATAAAATTTAAATTTTAGACTTATGTCATAGATAAGTTATGTGTGATAAGTGAAAATACTTGTCACTTAAGGGTTTTTTATAGCTGCAAGAAAATATTATTGTCACATAAAAGTATTAGCCACAAGATTAAAATTTTATTCTTGTCACTTAAAAGTTTCTTTTAGTTACCAAATAATTGTTTGTCACACAAAAGTATTAGTCACAAAGATAAAATTTATTTCTCGTAACAAAAACTTAAAGTAATTTTTTTTAAAAAAGAAACAAAATATTCTGATTTTGATACTATTTTGACATTAATATTAAATTGTAACTAGATTTTACCATACCAACAAAAAACTCTCATTTGCGACAATCTTTTACGAGGGTTCTCAAAAAAAGTAATAGTTATGACAAAATAAATCGTTCCATCAGAAATATATTATAAAAGTCCATACTAATTTCGAGGTACTATAAATAGCAGTTAAAAGACCTATTTTTTGGTCGAAAAATGGAATTTGTTGGTTCCAATACAATTTTAGATTGGAATAATTCTTTCTTAAAAAAGGTATTATTATTTATGAGGACGGATTGGACCGGTCGAAACTAGTAGACTAATTACGATGACATAAATTTTGTTACTAAAATAATACTTTTATATATTTTGTTATTAATTGAATGGTACATGTCGAATTTTTTTCGAGGTCCTCGTCAAACCCTTCCCCACTCCTCTCATCTCTCTCATTCTCAAAACTACTCTTCTTCAATCCATCTTCTTCCCTACTCATTTTCTTTCCCAAAACCTAACCTGTACCAAACCCTAACCCTAACCCGCCCTAAACTCTAACCCTAGAAACCCCCTTATCCTCCCATCGCAAACCCTAGACTCTTATTATTTCTTGATTTTTTCAGATAGGGAAGAGAGATGGTGAAGGGGAAGACACGGATGAAGAGGATAGAGAACGAGACGAGCTGGCAGGCGACCTTCTCGAAGAGGCAGAGCTCTCCATCTTCTGCGATGCGGAGGTGGACTCATCGTCTTCTCGCCCGGGGGAAGCTCTTCGAGTTCTCCAGGTTCCTTATTTTTCTTCTTCTTCTTTTTCGTTTTTGTTCTTCCTTTATTCCCTTCTACGAGTTCTTCATGGGAAAGCTCTCAGTGTTCTTTTCCCTTTTATTTGTTTTCTTCCATTATTTATTTTGGTCTTTGTGTCAGCTTTGGTTAGGGTTTGGTGGAGAATAGAGAAATTTTTTGGGATATTGTGTGTAGGTTATTTAGGGTTTCGAATTGTTCTTGAAAAATTTTCATTGTGTCGATTTGAATTGGCTTGCTATCTGTTTGAAGAAATGCCATGAAAAAAAAATTCATCACTATATCAGGAAGTTGATACTAGACTAATTCAAGTCGCAGTAGTATAGGAAGCTACAGTCGCATTAATAACCATAGCTATGACCGTACATGAAGTTGCTGCCATCAACAGAGGTAAATGGGTTTGGGGGCAAAGAGCATTGGGGTATCAAGGAGTATCAGTCTTAGTTAATTAGTAATGGACTTATAGATGCATGTATAGGAAATAGATGTTTGTGGGTATCAGACCTTATAGGAGGTAATGAGTACATGGATACTCGAGTGAACCCAGGTGTATGCATTTAAGAGGCGAGGCAGTCCAGTTATTACAGATTGATGTTACAAACAGAGAGATGTGAGGTAATGCCCAGTATCTCAGAACAGGGAAGGGTATAACCAGAGGAAAGTCATGAGAGTCATTAAAGTGTGTGTGCCAATATGAGGGTATACATGTAAAGTTACCTAGTGTTCAGATGCAACACTGTATAGTTGGGCTAAGTTGAGACTTGGGGTCAGGTATCAGGAAATAAACAGAGGCTAGTCAGTAGGTAAATGCCCTTGAATGATTCTATTATGTGGGTTAAACTGGGAAATATGATTTTAGTAGGAACAAACCAAAGGCAATACTCTACCATTTCAAGACCTCACTACCAGAGTATCATGGTACGAGTGTGCAGCACAGGAGTGTCTATGGGATGTATAGATGCCATCCAAAACTTAGGAATGGGTGTTAATCTCATTATGGATATGGAAAGGCCAAGGCCAAGTATCCTAGGAAACAAATGGGGTGGGCTTCAGTTAATATGTGAGACATCTATAAAGGGAGGTAGACCATATGAAGGGGCTCACTTGCACTGTTCGGCAGAAGGAGTGTCCCCGGTTAAGAAATCGACATGTTAGCATCTACTGAATAAAGGGAAACCTGTGACAGTACATAAGTTAGCTAGGTAGTAAACAGAGAGAAGAAAACTGAGTGTGGGGTCGAGCAAAATGCAGTACAAACTGTCTTGGATGCAAGGACAGTAGTTGGTGTCAAAGTTGTATGGGTAAGTCTCAGGCATTAAATTGTAATTGATGCAATTGAGTAGGTGACCCAGAAAATAAGTGAGAAAGAGACATATAAGGAGTACCTATGTGTCACGATACACATTCCGGTACCTGCTCCTCAATCAGAGCTAGTGTTCATGTATTGTGCAAGCTCTGTTGATTTCCTAGCTTTTTGATGGTCACTGTTTGCATGTTCCAGTTCCAAACAACAGTAGGAACTAAGAACATGATCAAGAGCATAGATAAATATAGGACCCATCTTATAGTTTTAATGTGCACAAAACCTTCATTTCTTCCATGTTTAGGATCTAGACCACCCAACGAAAAGTGTGCATCTAGCAAGCATATATAGATCCAATAGGATCCAATGGGGAAAAAATAGTTCCAATAGGAGTTTGAGAAGACCGGTACACTCGAACAGATACAGAGACGCTACACACTAAAACAGGAAAACTAGAAACGATAAAAAAAAATGAAGTTCAGTACTGATTTCAGAAGGGCAACAACCATAACAATCACCCAAGCTTGGCTCAGAAGGGCATCAGCCCTAAAACAAGGATTATCATTGTATAACCTGAAACATTTTATCTTCACCAACTTTAAGGGATCATATAAGCCTAACCATATGCTCAACCAAGATTCGGCAGTTCTCTACAAATAATTATACTAGAGTTATTATTCAAGTGTAAAAATGTTAAGTCACTTATTTTGGCATATATAGTAACAATTTCATAAATGGTACCTAACTGCGTCGAAAATTGGAATTACTGCAGCATATTATGCATGTTGAATGCCACATGCAATGAAGAATATGATAATTTAGGATCATTAATTAGTTTTGGTACATAAATGACTTGATCCCGAGAAATTTTACTACATAGTTCAGGTGTTTTTCTCTACATTATGAAGAATTGGTAACCCTACCAGCGTTGAGAATTGTAAGCTGCTGGTGCTCAGCTGTAGTGAAGAGTCCAGGTAACATAGACTAAAATTCATTTACCAGAAGTCAGGCTCACCAACAGATTCAAGCAGAATGGAATTGCATAGGGTTCTTCACCTACTATAAATATTTCTAGAGCTCTAGAAAAGGAAACCTGCTATTTCCAGTCATAACTGCTAAAATACAATTGAAGTGCATATATTTTGTGGAAAGAACTTGACAAAACTGGAACTTGCAAGTGCAAAATTACTTGCATGTCCAAGGATTTTGATTAAAAGTTACGGACCGAAAGAAGCATAGGAGAGAGAAATAAATCGAATAATTCTAATAATTAAACAACTAAAAACTATCTTTCAAACTAATATTTAATACAATTTTTTCTTCATAAAGTTCAGCAATCATGATAAATAAAAGCTTCTCCAAGCAGAGCTTACAACTAAGCTAGTAAGATACTATTAAAAGGCACCATTCGTCATCTCCAAATTTAACTTTATCATATCTCGAAGTAACTTCAATATATGAACTTGAAAAATGTATCATAAAGTCCAACTTTTCTTAATGTAAACCTTTCTATAGGATAGAAAATTTGAGGAAGCAAATGTCTCTTTTTGTACAACAAAGTATATTTTCAAATAAATTGCAAAAAAAAATAATATAAATCAAGTAAACAAAAATGACTACCAGTATGGCCAAACCGTTATATCAGTATACCGACCGACTTACACCAAATATCGGGCTATATTTTGCTCACATCAACTTGATTTTTCCATGGAGCAATTTATTTTATCGGATAAACATACCTATTGTTGCTCCATTGAAAATGGAATACCAGTCGGTATACCGCCCATACCATAGCTATATTAATAACTAATTAAAGGTTGGCCCTATTTCTGGAATAACGTTGATTTGTGTCTACCTTAAAGAAGTGCAAATTTCCACAAAAAAGTTAAGTTGTACAGTTAAGTATAGCCTACATATTTCCTAATGCCAATAGGGAAGGCATTGCCTTGCCACCCATCAGACATGCTATGTCAAGCTGACAAGCATATTAAGATTTAGGTCGTATCGTCTTGTCGATGGAAAAATTATGCCTTTATTCTCTCATCACCGTGTAGTAGATGCAATGTACTTTGACATCTATTGTCTGGTCACTCCGGTGAAAATTGGTTTTACTAGCTTTACTATGTGTCATTCATAACCATATTTAAACCACATTCGTATGTTTTATTTTAAATGGACTGATTGATCCTATTTATTAGTAAAAATGTGTGATTATTTGGCTTTTTCAAAGCTTTAGTTTATAAATTTGGATGATGCATCCACACCTGTAGGAGATCGTCTACGACATGATTTCCATGGTATGGGTTTACGAGAAAGAATTGAAGTTTATGATTTCCAGGATGCACTCTATGACCATATTAAATACCCTTCTATATCATTAATTGGCTACTGCTGTTGGATATGAATTTTGAATTCATTTGACCTTACTTTGGCTTCAAGTTTGGATTATATTTAAAAGGATGCGTCATGTTTTGCAGTACAGCTCCAAGAAATTAGTATTCCTTTACAGTCTTAAAGATATCTAAACAAGATGAAGACTACTGAAGGGATGGAAGAGTAGTCAAATTCCTTTACAGTCCAAATAAAGAATGTAAGTGTTTTTATTTTTGCAGTCAAATTTTATAACAATCTCAATCCATATGCTGCTTGTGGTGGTGATTTCTTCCTTTTTTGTATTTTATTCGGTTAAGTAACATTTTTTTTCCTATCAATTTGGTATGTAGGGGTGCAATCAAGCTCAAGGGCAGCTTGGCCGCGACGTGGAAGTTCTCCCTTGATATGTTCCCAAAGCCTTCTAAGTTGTGAACATAACTTTTATTAGTGAACCAAATATATCATGCTAATTTTACATGTATTTTTTTTTAATCTAAGACTTGTTATATTCCTCACTGTTGTACGTGGAAGAAACTTATTGAATGATAAGATTTTGAAATAAAATGTAAGCTTCATGTTTGCAATTCACAATAATTGGCGTGTCCTTGAATCATTTCACATATGCTACAAATTTCTCTTATATTCTAGTTCTTGAGACATTTTGGCTAATGGCAGAAAAAAGAAGCCAAAGCACTTTTGAGGATTGATATAATTACGTTTTATGTTGTTGTTGTCTATAATAATTACTTTAGAGTTAGTCGTCTATATAAAGGTCTTTTAGAATTTGTGAGGGTTAGTTCTGGTTTACATTGGAAAGTCAATGGGGTGTTCTTGGAAGATGAGCACAATCATGCATACCCTCTTCTACAAGAATTGTGTGATATTGTATTGTGTATACTTGTGTTTCAATGTATAATGACAATGACAAAAAAAAAACTCGTGACAATATTGATTTGTCACAAAACATATAAAGTGTACACTACGGTGACAACATTTACATTCACTAAACATATAAGTATATAGTGACAACAATAAAAGTATTAGTGCAAGTGTTTACAATGATGACATGTACTTGTCACTAAACATATACGTTTATTGTGACAACAATAAAAGTGTTACTAAAATTGTTTTGTGATATCAAACGTCGTCACGGAAATATTTTTTATTTTTTGTCAAAAAAAAATATTTATTTTTAATTACCATAAAATGCTATTTGTGACAATATCGTGCATCACTTATAATATTTTTAGTGACGCATTTGTTGTCACGGAAAGTTTACTATCACTGACAACATATTCTTGTCACAGTAGAGAACTTTTTGTGACAACGACTTTTGGTCGTCACTTATACTTTTAGCTACGGAGGTATAGGCTACGAAAGAAAGTTGTCACTGTACTCGTCACAGAAGATGTGTTGTGACGAGTTACATAATTTCTATGACAACATTACTTGTCACAGAAACCATGTTTTCTTGTAGTGAGTGATAGGTTGTCGTATCATCATTGCCTAGGGATGAGGGTCGGAGGGCAGTCAACTTTATCTAAGGCTACATAGTTTCTGCCTCGCCAGTCGAATGGCTGCAGGGACTATGTCCTGATCACCATGTCGTACCGTAGACTAATGCAAATGGAGCTGGAAATATTCGTCGCTAACCGGTCACTAGTCCGTCAGAAACTGAGAACTTTTTTGAAAAAAAAATTGCAGCACTTTCCCTGTTCACAAAAATATGCATAAAGCAAACCAATAAAAAATGCACACCAATTATCCAACAATCACATAGCCCAAATATGTACATACGAATTTAATGCACACCAATTATCCAAGAATCATATAGACCAAACCAAATTAATATAAAATAGACATCAATTATCCTGAAGAGTAACCTAATATCCGTCGTTATAATTCGATTTATCTTCAAGTGTGAGAACGGATGGCTCAGAACACAACCCAAGATTCATTCTAGCATACATTAGTGTGAATCATCTATGTTCTGTACATATGGTGTAGTATATGTTCTTATCGTATCTAGTATCTGAAGAATGTAATAGAATCAAGATGAACTCACATAATGTAATACTAAGACATCATCTACTACTATATAAGATATAGTGATAGGTTGTCGTATCATCATTGCCGAGGGATGAGGATCGGATGACAGTCAACTTTATCTACGGCTACATAGTTTCTGCCTCGCAAGTCGAATGACTGCAGGGACTATGTCCTGATCACCATGTCGTACCGTAGATTAATGAAAATGGAGCTGGAGCCAAAATACATAAACCAAAATACAGAATCAAATTCCTGGGATGGATGGCTCAGAGCACAACCCAACCGGAGATGATACTCTGAGAGATCCATCTGAGTAGGACGTATACTCTGAGAGATCACATTTACAAGAATGATAGCAGTAGTGGGATTGAGTGCTGGAGGGGATATTATCAGAGTATACGTCCTACTCAGATGGGTCTCTCACCGTTACTATTTTTTTCTGACAGCATGGTGGATGTTCTCCGTCAACAGATTCTTGATCCGAGCCAAAACTTTTCTCCGGAGCTCAAGTGGACATCCTTCATGTAGAGCTCGAGTGAGAGGTTCCTGACAGCATGGTGGTCTCCTTTGTTAAAGTATTCGTGCTCTTCCCACAACCAATGTGGGATGAGCACGGATACTTTGACAAAGGAGACCACCATGCTGTCAGGAACCTCTCACTCGAGCTCTACATGAAGGATGTCCACTTGAGCTTCGGGGCAAAGTTTTGGCTCGGAGCAAGAATCTGTTGACGGAGAACATCCACCTTGCTGTCAGAAAAAATAGTAATGGTGAGAGACTCATCTGAGTAGGACGTATACTCTGATAATATCTCCTCCAGCACTCAATCACACTACTGATATCATTCTTGTAAAGGTGATCTCTCAAAGTATACGTCCTACTCAAATGGATCTCTCAGAGTATCCTCTAGTAATAGGTTGTCGTATCATCACTGCCGAGGGATGAGGGTCGGAGGATAGTCAACTTTATCTACGGATACATAGTTTCTGCCTCGCCAGTCGAATGGCTGCAGGGACTATGTCCTGATCACCATGTCGTAGTCCAACACAATCCAGAGATTGACACAGTTCTAGTTCATATATGTAGTCCAATACAAATAGTCTAATACAAAAACAACTCAATACAAATAGTCCAATACAAATAAGTACTAATAGCTAATGAGAACCACGCTGCTCACGCAAACGCTCAGTGATACGATCATGCAACCACCTCAAAAAAGCGAGATTTTTGGCGTGAAGAGAGATGTCATCCCTTGGAAGGACTGCTTGAAGAGAACTCCCGGTCTCACTAGCTACCGGTGCTGGATGAATAGAACTCCCGGTCTCACTAGCAACCGGTGCCACTTCGTCCTTAACTGTAGGAGGAGCCACCTCAGCATTCACTGTTTTCCTCAAACGACGTGCCGCTCCTCGGGTCATGGGTGCCATCTAGTAAGATCGATAGTCACAAATAATATAATTGTAACATAAGCAAGCTAACTAAAGGAACCATCATGTAATTTGAGTACATTTTCGAAAGCCGATAAAGTATAAAAAATTTGATTTTTTGCCAAGTGTGAGAACGGATGGCTCAGAACACAACCCAAGATTCATTCAAGCATATATTAGTATGAATCATCTATGTTCTGTACATATGGTGTAGTATATGTTCTTATCGTATCTAGTATCTGAAGAATATAACAGAATCAAGATGAACTCACATAATATAATACTAAGACATCATCTACTACTATATAAGATATAGTGATAGGTTGTTGTATCATCATTGCCGAGGGATGAGGGTCGAAAGACAGTCAACTTTATCTACGGCTACATAGTTTCTGCCTCACCAGTCGAATGGCTGCAGGGACTATGTCCTGATCACCATGTCGTACCGTAGATTAATGCAAATGGAGCTGGAACTGGAGCCAAAATATAGTACTACTTCACCATGTCGTACCATTTTACTCTCTCTCTCTTCTCCCCCCTCCGGCACTCTCACTCTCTCCGACGCTCTCACACTACTAATTCCTATGTGTTTTAAGTGTGAGAACGGATGGCTCAGAACACAACCCAAAATTCATTCTAGCATACATTAGTGTGAATCATCTATATTCTGTATACATATCGTGTAGTATATGTTCTTATCGTATCTAGTATCTGAAGGATATAACAGAATCAAGATGAACTCATTTAATTTAATACTATGACATCATCTACTACTATATAAGATATAGTGATAGGTTGTCGTATCATCATTGCCGAGGGATGAGGGTCGGAAGACAGTCAACTTTATCTACGGCTACATAGTTTCTGCCTCGCCAGTCGAATGGCTGCAGGAACTATGTCCTGATCACCATGTCGTACCGTTGATTAATACAAATGGAGCTGGAAATATCCGTCGCTAACCGGTAACTAGTCCGTCGCTAACTGAGATTGTCACATACACATATGTATATCACAGCTAGATGTATAGATATATACATCTATACAGAAGCACACAACTGATAGAACTCGCACTGTCCTCGAGACAGTGAACATATACACCATGAATCCAAACCCCATATTCACATTTACTAATCCAAACACCACCAAACTAATGGAACACCCAATATGGATAACACATAATTTAGACAATATATATACTCAGATAAATTTGAGAAGCAAAGCCACCCGTCGCCCCCGACCAAAGCCCGCCGCCCCAAGCCTGCCGCCCAGTAGTTCGGTTGTATATATATATATATGAAGAGTGCTTATGGCTGTGCATCGGTTGTAAATAGCTCCGATGCCCCCGCCCCAAGCCAGCCGTCCAGCCCTTGACGTACCCGCCCAGACCCCGACGCCGCCGCCCCAAGCCCACCGCCCAGCCCCCGACCTAAGCCAACCGCCCAGCCCCCGATGCCCCAGCCCCAAGCACGCCTCCCAGATCCCGACGCCCCCGTCCCAAGCCCGCCGCCCAGCCGCCGACGCACCCGCCCCAAGCCAACCGCCCAGCCCCCGACGTCGCTGCCCCAAGCCCACCGCCCAGCCCCCGACCCAAGCCAGCCGCCCAGCCCCCGACGCCCCAGCCCCAAGCTCGCCTCCCAGACCCCGACGCCCCCGCCCGAAGCCCGCCGCCCAGCCCCCGACCTAAGCCAGCCGCCCAGCCTCCGACGCCCCCGTCCAAGCCAGCCGTCCAGCCCCCGACACCGCCGCCCCAAGCCCACTGCCCAGCCCCCGACCCAAGCCAGTCGCCCAGCCCCCGACGCCCCAACCCCAAGCCCGCCTCCCAGACCCCGACGCCCCCGCCCCAAGTCCACCGCCCTGACCCCAACCCAAGCCAGCCGCCCAGCCCCCGACGCTCCAGCCCCAAGCCCACCGCCCAACCCCGTCGCCCCCGTCCCAAGCCCACAGCCTAGCCCCCGACACAAGCCAGCCGCCCAGTCCCGGACGGCCCTGCCCCAAGCGTGCCGCCCAGCCCCTATACGACACCGCGAGTGAGAGAGAGATCGAGAGAGAGAGGGGGTTACCTTTAGGATAGAGAGAGGAGAGGACGCCGACGCCGACGATGACACCGACGCCGATCACCGAAGCCGACACCGATGAGAGTGAGAGAGAGAAGAGAGAGTGAATTTGGAGGGAATGCGAAAAGTTTCCCCTGCCGTTTTTTTTTAAAGTCTGGTACATATATATAGCGACGGACTAGCGACGTAGAAAACCCCTTCGCCCAAAAGTCGCCTTTTTGATAAGTGCCGACTGAATATCCGTCGCTATGTAGTCGAAGAAATGTACCGCCAAATTCCTACACAATTTTTGCCAAATAATTCCGACAGTGTAGCGACGGACTAGCGACGGATATGCGACCTTTTCTTCCCCTAAAATTAAAATAAGAATGGCAAAGGCGTATGGTCGGTAATCAGTCGGTGAGCGGCCACGAAGCCGTCGCTAACGCCGACGAAAAAATTCTGTCGCTAATTTAGTGTATTTTGGTAGTGACTTGGCAGGCCGTGCTTGGACTTAGAGGAGGGGGCAGTGTCTACGAACCTGTCCCCCAAGTCTTATGTCCAACGGAGTTGTGTCGGACACGCGAGGTCACGTGCACTGGTCACACACGCACGCGCGTTCAGTCAGAATCGCGTTCTGATACGCGAGTTGTGTCCACTTTGGACACGACGTGGTTATGTCGTGTTGGGTCCTATGTGTAGCCTGACACGTGGGCTACACATGGGCATGACCACGAGATCCCACGTGTCGTGTCCTACAGACACGTGTACGTGTTCACGATACTGTGCAAAACTGGGTGCACCCCACGTGTTTGCAACGTGTTGGACACGCCTGTGTCATATTTTCTGGACACATGAGGACACTCAAGACACGTGTACATATGTGACACTATTTACCAACTCTTGTTTGTAATTTTTATGATTAATTTAGGATCGAATCCCTTGATTCACAATGTGGAATGATACTCCCTAAATTGTGCACTGTTCTTCAGTTTTGATTGCATTTTACTGATGTTAATGCTGTTAAATGTTTAGATTTAGACTCACCACATATGTATTAGGTTAATGAAATATTTGGTTATGATTGGTGTTGAGGAATGGGGTTTCAAATTTGGTTTTTGGTTGGCTAACTACTGAATTTCTTAGAACTGTCACTTAATCTTCAGTTGATCTTAAATCCTTAAAACTGAGACTGATTTCCATGCACCCTCTCCTTAATTCCCTGCCACATTAATCCACACACACACAGGAACCTACCTATATATTCATGACATTGTCACTTGAGTTTGTGAAACCTGGGAACAATTAAACTGCTACACCCACACACAAACTATATATCCTGAGAACTGAGACACTAACACACACAACCTACATCCTGTCTCTTGAGTTTGTGAAATCTGGGAGCTAAGGGTAATATTGGAATGGAGTTAGTTTCATATTACTCACTGTTTTCCATTTTTGAATTTGCATTTAAGTGCTAATATCATGTAAATTTAATGTGGTTTATTTACTATTATATGTAGATAACATGTTAGGGATTAGATTGGCATGGAGATTAGTTCATTTCCTTTTCAAATTGCACATTGATCAGGATTAGAGATGACTGAATACATGTATACTGCTATGTTTCCTGTCATTGATTTATAGGGAAATTTGATATCATGTTCGGGCATGCTAGGCTCGAGTTTGGCTTTTAAATTGCTTTTGGCTTTCAATTTCATGAGATGTATACACACAGGACCTTGGTCATTACTGAACCATAATGAAATTCTAGATTCCTGAGATTCGAATGGGAGTTATGTTATGTCTAATTTGTGTTGTTGTGAACCTGAGACACTGTTACACTATGTTAAATCCTAAATTCCTGAGTTATCACAAGTACACTGTTTTCCTATTTCCTGTCACATTTCCCTGAGATTAACTGGAACAGGGACACTGATACAAACTTAAGCCTGGGTTACCCATTATTTTAACTGAATGCATATTAGGACTATTGATCTAAATCCTGAGATTAACTTGAGCAGATCACATACACACAAACCTGTGTTCCTGATATTAATAGAATGTTACAATGTTTTCTACTCTTGCCACACACACACATGCTAGCACACTATTTTAGTCCTTATTACACACACACACACCTATAATCTAACCTGGGAATGTTCATTCCACACACAACTGAGATTAGCTTTAGGACTGAAAACTTTGTTCCTTTCAAATATGTGAAATTGCACACACACACACTCACCCACCATTATTCATTTACTCACACACACATGCCTACACACAAATATACACAACATTGTGGTTTCCTATTACACACATGAAACACACATACACACACACATTTGCCTATTTATATAGCACTCTCTCTCTCTATGTGTATGTATAATTACATGTATATATAATATGAATATATATGTTTGAGTTGAGATGCCTATGGGTATATACATATATATATATATATATATATATATATATATATATATATATATATATATATATATATATATATATATATATATAAATGTGGAGTGTATAGGTGTTGGCCTATATGTGATTGTTATTCCATAGAGGTATAGTCTAGGTGATAATGTAATACAATATTGCATTGCCTATGAAGATAGTGTGTTCATAGTGTATGGCATGTGATTTGGCAATTTGCCTATCGGATAGGGCCTATGGCCTATAACCTAGATGACATAGCCTAGGGTACTCTTGAGTGGTATTGTGTATATGAAATATACACATGTGTAATACCCTGTAGACTAGTGTATGGTGTGTACTAGCTAGGGTAGACTGTTTAGGCCTAGTTAGACTTCATTGAGTCTAGGTTGACCTAGTTTGACTAGTGTAGTTGACCATGGTTGACCAAGATGTGACTTTGGCCTAGATTGACCTAGAATCATGTAGAATGCATCATAATGTTCAGATTACTTCATTTTAGACATGTTGTAACTTGTGTTGCTCTGATTAGGAGACAGACACCTCTCCTCATGCAGTACACCCTCTTCGGACATTCAGTTATCAGGCGAGTACATTTTCTGACCGTTTTATACTTGTCTGGATTTACACTCTTGCTCTAGATTACTGTACTTGATGCTGACACGTTTGTTATCACGGATTGGTACTATATGGATCTTCTTTTGAGATGTTATTCCCTTGTATTCACTTAATACATATTATGATGTGCGTTTCACTTACATATTGTATTTATTGAATACTCTTATCCTTGTATACTCATTGTGCATATTATTCTCTCATTATCACACGAGTCCCATGGATAGACCATTCTACAACTATTGTATAACATTGTATATCTATTGTATAACATTGTGCACTATTGTATAAGATAACGTAACTGGAGTGGATCCTTGTGTATTGATTGGGGAGGGGGAGTAGAATTGTTTATGTAATCAAATCCTATTGTGCAATATTGTATAACTATTGTATATGTCCATTGTGCACTCACGTACAATAGAGTTACCATTGTATTGTCCTAAATCGTTTACATAACCATATTGTACTCTAAATCAAATATTGCTTACGGTTCTTACTTATCATATATAGATATTTCCTATTATCAAATCTCTGATGTTTTTCATATACATTCTTCTTTCAGCGTTTCCTGTATCTTACTCTATTGCATGCTTTATATTTTCTAACTTGATATGAACTGCATGAGATATTTTGTGCTCGCTCCTGTCCTGACTGGACCCGTTGAAAATATTACAGAGGATAAGGATGAGGCCTGCGTAGACATCTACTATGGGATATCTATAGATGACTCTTGTGACCCAGATTTCCAGTCGGATCCACTAACTGTAGAGGCTGATGTTCCTTAGTTTAGGTTTCTCTTGTTTCATGTTATTAAAGATTTGAGTTGTATATTGGGGTCTTGTATATTCTGGATGTTGTTGAGTTTTATATTAGACACTTAGCATTATCTCTCTCTGGTTGTACTTATGTAGATCTTTTTATTTCAGTATTATTCTATCTATCTTTTTATCTTATCATTCTGCCTTAGATGTGATTGAGACTGTATATTGCTGTGTCACCTCCATTCGGAGTGTATATACTGTACAGGTACCTTTATATTGTTAGATGATTGACCTAGGAGAGCGTTCTACCGTAGACACTGCGGCGTAGGCTGGGCGTATTCACCTCTCGTGCCCTTACTCTAGGGTGCGGGTCGTGACACATTTTTAGTGGTGGCCCATGCAGGTCAAGACTAAAAGTGTAGTGGTATTCGAACCAGAGTATCACTACAGGCTGCAGTAGGATATAGGATATTAGTTTTCAAGGTACTCAATTACATTAGGAAAAACTCTATTCTTGCCATCTAAATCCTTGCTATCAATTAATTTCTTTTGAATTTTAACTGTCCACCTTTGTTATATCGCTTCTTCCTCAGCAATTGATACCCTTGTTTGATCTGTCTTCAGGATGGTGGAGATGCGGTTACCGCGTACCATTCATGGGGATACTATAGAGGGGACTACTACCTCTCAGCCAGTTCAGCAGGGTCAGGAGGCTGCAGCTCCTGCCACCTCTGCTCATATTAGGACTTCAGCAGCAGCAGCAGGGGGTATGCCTCCACCAGTTCGTAGACAGGACCAGTCATCCTAGAAGTGCCTTTCCAGCAGCCGCCGCCTACAGGATACGTGGACGCGACATAGATGTTCGCCTACTTTCAGCAGTTTATGGCGGCGCAGCAGGCCTGGCATGCCAGGGGCATGGAGTTGGCCCTTACGACAGTCGCAGCTCGACCAGCAGTCCAACAGCCGAGGACACCTGGGATAGTGCAGTTCCAGAAGATGAGCCCCAGAGACTTCCTGGGGACGGAAGGAATTTTATATGCTGACGAGTGGATCGAGCATATAGAGGAGATCATCCGCTGGCCCGGATTCCGGCAGATCTCCAGATAGAGGCAGCAGCTAGCCGGATGCGAGATCTTGCTCGCACCTGGTATCAGTCAGACCCCAGGGTGGGGGTAGCTGGACAGACCTGGGAGGAATTCAAGGGCTTCTTCAAGAAGAAGTTCTTTCCAAATACAGCGCTCCGAGCCTTGGAGTCGCAGTTTGAGAGCTTAGTTCAGGGAATCCTGTTAGTAGAGGAGTACGCTGGGGAGTTCGACCGCCTCGGCAGATTCGTAGAGGGCTTGAGCGAGACGGCGAAGGCCCAGAGGTTCCGAAAGGGTCTGGTCAAGGAAGTCAAGTCCTTGACCAAGGGCAACAAGGATGCCACTTTCGAGAAGATTTTGACGGAAGCTTTATTGGTTGAGGACGATCTTGAGCTGAAGCTCAAGAGGGGACGAGACAGCATCAGCAGCAGGCCAGGAGAGGCCAGCCAGGGCGAGCTTTCGCCATGACAGCCGAGGATGCTCAGGCAGTAGGAGAGGTGCTTGCAGGTTCTGATCTTCTCGATTCCATTTCCACCTTATGTCATTATACCTATCATGAAATTCAATTCCATATATTCCTATCTGTTTCCTCATTGTTGATATGTTTTGATCTGGTGTTTCATTATGATTTAATTTTCTTCTGAGATAAGTCGTATGGGCTGGGTCGCCTAAGTTATGGGATCTAGAGTCTTCTGGGTCATGTTAGCTGGCATAGTGAGGACATGTAGTCAAATTTTGGACGTATTTCTTGGGTATGGGAATTTAAGATTTTTGCTGCCAAGCATCCGGCAATGCGAAAATTTTAAATACCATGATTCTAGAAGTATGTGCCTTAGTCGAAGACTCTGTGATTATCGTAGCCTTGCTCACTAGCACGACGAAGTAACTTAGTATCATGATTTTGGACAGACGCATATGATTATCTGACGGTATGTTTGAGACTTTGATTGTAGGGTGTTTGACCTAGAAGGACCACTAGCATTTTAATTTCGAGGACGAAAATTTTCTAAGGTGGATAGACTTGTAACACCCAGTTTCTAAAATAAGGGTAATTTTAAAATTTCGTGTTTTTAATTATTTAATTATGACATTTAAATAATAATATGATTTTTGGTGATTTTTAATCATTTTTTAAAACTATTTAAATTCATGACTTGTGATTTGGTGTCTTGCTAA
Organism: Iris pallida; assembly: GCA_029216955.1. NCBI lineage: Eukaryota > Viridiplantae > Streptophyta > Magnoliopsida > Asparagales > Iridaceae > Iris > Iris pallida. The sequence goes on from JANAVB010015813.1 coordinate 40,378, forward strand.
TGTAACCCTAGAGATAGTTTGACCTAGAGCCTAGCCATGTGATTAGGATATTTCATTTATCATTTTTAGCTTGAGGGTATTTTGGTCATTTTGAATTAATTGAATTTAATATATATTTATTTGGAATTTAATAAAATTAATGGGATGGTGTGATTTTAATATCATTTAATTGATTGCCTTGTGTTGTGTTTAGCCTAACCTAGAATTGACCTAACCTAGATTAGTCCTAGTTAGTCATGGTTAGACTAAGTTAGATTTGGGATTGGTCATGGTTAGTCATGGCTAGTCATGATTTGTGATTTTGGCTAGTCATTAGTCATATTGATTTAGTTAAGACTAGTGATAGGCTACCTAGGTTTCATCTAGCCATTGATTTATCTGGATTGATGGAGAACCCTTAGATCAACCCTAGCCCTAGATTTTAGGGCATCCATCTTGGGATCCCCCCTATTTAATCCCTCCCAAAAACCCTTGCCTCCTTTATTCATTTTCTTATTTCTCAAGAACAAGGTGAGCTCCAACTTCATTCATTCTTAACTTCTCTATTTCTCATCCTTTTTCAACCAAACTTCTTGTATTGTAACCTAACCATCACCCTCTTGTTGTTCATGGAGGTTAACTACAATTTGGAGACAATTTGGAGCTTGGGGATAGCTAGGAGGAACCTCATTTTGAATCTTTTCTTTGTGAAGGAGCACATATAGGTAAATCCCTATTCCCTCCACCGAATTTTATTTTCTTTGCATGGATAGGAAGCCCTAGGTTTCCTCTCTCTGTAGGAATAGGTTTTGCTAGGTTTCGTTTCCTTTACGTGTCCGTATCGGACACGTATCAATGTGAGTTTGTTAGTGTTCGACGAAATGCCACAGTGGGCATTTTGATCGATTTTTTAGGCTGTAATTAAATAGAAAATTAGGTTTTCTTGTTTCTTGTGTGATTTTATACTACTGAGGTAACTTTGAGCCGTGTCCGAGTCGTACTGGACTCGTGGACACAGCCCCGCGTACGGCCAGGGCTTCCCCTGCTGCTCGAGGCCTCGTGCTCAGTGCACAGGCCACGTGGCAGGCCGTGCTTGGACTCAGAGGAGGGGGCAGTATCTACGAACCTGTCCCCTAAGTCTTGTGTCCAACGAAGTTGTGTCGGACACGCGAGGTCACGTGCACTGGTCACACACGTGCGCGCGTTCAGTCAGAATTGCGTTCTGATACGCGAGTCGTGTCCACTCTGGACACGATGTGGTTGTGTCGTATTGGGTCCTATGTGTAGCCTGACATGTGGGCTACACGTGGGCATGACCACGAGATCCCTCGTGTCGTGTGTCTTGTCCTACAAACACGTGCACGTGTGCACGACACTGTACAACATTGGGTACACCCCACGTGTTTGCAACGTGTTAGACACGCCTGTGTCGTGTTTTCTGGACACGTGAGGACACTCAAGACACGTATACATATGTGACACTATTTACCAACTCTTGTTTGTGATTGTTATAATTAATTTAGGATCGAATCCCTTGATTCCCAATGTGGACTGATACTCCCGAAATTGTGTATTGTTCTTCAGTTTTGATTGCATTTTACTAATGTTAATGCTGTTAAATGTTTAGATTTAGACTCACCACATATGTATTAGGTTAATGAAACATTGGGTTATGATTGGTGTTGAGGAATGGGGTTTCGAATTTAGTTTTTGGTTGGCTAACTGCTGAATTTCTTAGAACTGTCACTTAATCTTCACTTTGATCGTAAATCCTTAAAACTGAGACTGATTTCCATGCACCCTCTCCTTAATTCCCTGCCACATTAATCCACACACACACAGGAACCTACCTATATATACATGACACTGTCACTTGAGTTTGTGAAACCTGGGAACCATTAAACCGCTACACCCACACACAAACTATCCTGAGAACTGAGACACAAACACACACAACCTATATCCTGTCACTTGAGTTTGTGAAACCTGGGAGCTAAGGGTCATGTTGAAATGGAGTTAGTTTTATATTACTCCCTATTTTCCATTTTTGAATTTACATTTAAGTCCTAATATCATGTAAATTTAATGTAGTTTATTTACTATTATATGTAGATAACATGTTAGGGATTAGATTGGCATGGAGATTAGTTCATTTTATTTTCGAATTGCACATTGATCAGGATTTGACATGACTGAATACATGTATACTGCTATGTTACCTGTCATTGATTTATGGGGAAATTTGATATCATGTTAGGGCATGCTAGGCTCGAGTTTAGCTTTTAAATTGCTTTTGCCTTTCAATTTCATGAGATGCATACACACCGGACCTTGGTCATTACTGAACCATAGTAAAATTCTAGATTCCTGAGATTCGAATGGGAGTTATGTTATGTCTAATTTGTGTTGTTGTGAACCTGAGACACTGTTACACTATGTTAAATCCTAAATTCCTGAGTTATCACAAGTACACTGTTTTCCTATTTCCTGTCACATTTCCCTAAGATTAACTAGAACAGGGACACTGATATAAACTTAAGCTTGGGTTACCCATTATTTTAAGTGAATGCATATTAGGACTATTGAGCTAAATCCTGAGATTAACTTGAGCATATCACATACACACAAACCTATGTTCCTGAGATTAATGGAACTGTTACACTATTTTCTACTCTAGCTACACACACACATGCTAGCATACTGTTTCAGTACTCATTACACACACACCTATAATCTAACCTGGGAATGTTCATGCCACACACAACTGAGATTAGCTTTAGGACTGAAAACTTTGTTCCTTTCAAATCTGTGAAATTGCACACAAACTCACCCACCATTATTCATTTACTCGCACACACATGCCTACACACACATATACACAACATTGTGGTTTCCTATTACACACAGGAAACACACATACACACATACATATTTGCCTATTTACATAGCTCTCTCTCTCTATGTGTTTGTATAATTACATGTATATATAATGTGAATATATGTGTGAGTTGAGATGCCTATGGGTATATACATATTTGTGTATAAAAAAATATATGTGGAGTGTATAGGTGTTGGCCTATATGTGATTGTTATTCCATAGAGGTATAGTCTAGGTGGTAATGTAATACAATATTGTATTGCCTATGAAGATAGTGTGTTCATAGTGTATGGCATGTGATTTGGCAATTTGCCTATGGGATAGGGCCTATGGCCTATAACCTAGATGACATAGCCTAGGGTACTTTTGAGTGGTATTGTGTATATAAAATATACACATGTGTAATACCCTGTAGACTAGTGTATGGTGTGTACTAGCTAGGGTAGACTGTTTAGGCCTAGTTAGACTTCATTGAGTCTAGGTTGACCTAGTTTGACTAGTGTAGTTGACCATGGTTGACCAAGATGTGTCTTTGGCCTAGGTTGACCTAGAATCATGTAGAATGCATCGTATTGTTCAAATTACTTCATTTTAGACATGTTGTAACTTGTGTTGCTCTGATTAGGAGGCAGACACCTCTCCTCGGGCAGTATACCCTCTTCGGACATTCAGTTATCAGGCGAGTACATTCTCAGACCGTTTCATACTTGTCTGGATTTACATTCTGGCTCTAGATTACTATACTTGATGCTGACACGATTGTTATCACGGATTGGTACTACATGGATCTTCTTTTGAGATGTTATCCCCTTGTATTCACTAAATACATATTGTGATATACGTTTCACTTACGTATTGTATTTATTGAATACCCTTATCCTTGTATACTCATTGTGCATATTGTACTCTCATTATCACATGAGTCCCATGGATAGACTATTCTATAACTATTGTATAACATTGTACATCTATTGTATAACATTGTATACTATTGTATAAGATAACGTAACTGGAGTGGATCCTTGTGTATTGAATGGGGAGGGGGAATAGAATTGGTTATGTAATCAAATCCTATTATGCAACATTGTATAACTATTGTATATGTCTAATGTGCACTCACATACAATGGAGTTACCATTGTATTGTCCTAAACCGTTTACATAACCATATTGTACTCTAAATCAAATATTGCTTACGGTTCTTACTTATCATATATAGATATTTCCTATTATCAAATCTCTGCTATTTTTTATATACATTATTCTTTCAGCGTTTCCTGTATCTTACTCTATTGCATGCTTTATATTTTCTAACTTGACATGAACTGCTTGAGATGTTTTATGCTCGCTCCTGTCCTGACTGGAACCGGTGTAAATATTACCGAGGATGAGGATGAGGCCTGCGTAGACACCTACTATGGGACAACTATAGATGACTCTTGTGACCCAGATTTCCAGTTGGATCTACTAGCTGTAGAGGCTGATGTTCCTTAGTTTCGGTTTCTCTTATTTCATGTTATTGGGGATTTGAGTTGTATATTGGGGTCTTGTATATTCTGGAGGTTGTTGAGTTTTGTCTTAGATACTTATCATTATCTCTCTCTGGTTGTACTTATGTGGAACTTTTCATTTCAGCATTATTCTATCTATCTTTCTATCTTATTATTGTGCCTTAGATGTGATTGAGACTGTATATTGCTATGTCACCTCCATTCGGAGTGTATATACTATACATGTACCTTTATATTGTTAGATGATTGATCTAGGACAGCGTTCTACCGTCGACACTGCGGCGTAGGCTGGGCGTATTCACCTCTCGTGCCCTTACTCTAGGGTGCGGGTCGTGACATTAGGAGCCAAGTTAGAGTCAAGCAGGATCATGATTGAGGAAGGCAACTGAGTCATCTCTAAGAAAAATAGTCCTTTATATAGGCTGTGTGAATGATCCAAGCACGGGCTACGTGTCGATCAACTCAAAGGCATACGAGTTGGACCGAAGCAACTCCTCGAAACCCCTATAGAAAATGGCAGCAATTAAAGCGACATGACCCAAGCATAAGACAGCTGAGAGACTTGACTCTCCTCTCCCTTGAAAAAGATTGACAAAATCTGCGAAGACACAAGGGGCTCCATTTCCAACATAGCCTGTCAATAGCTCGCAAAAGCCCGGAGACTATCAGAACATCATGTAATCCAAAAGAACTCTTCAGAAGACGTGAAGGCAAACGTGGGATCATGACCACTCTTTAGCCAAGGAGTCGTCATGCCATTCCCATTAAATGACGACTCAGGGTAATCAATGCCAAAGTCTAGGCATGATGCTAGCCCATTATCAAGCACAGACACTCTAGCCATGTGGTCATGCTTCTGTTCAAAGTATCCCGAGATTAACTCCAGTTCGGGACACTTTGAAGGGGTCTTGTAGAAGCATGAAAAATCTCAGCTGACAATATTCCTCCACCACAGCACAAATAATACAAATGTGCAGACAGAGTGTTAAAAAGACAAAACAGAAGATGTGAAAAAAAGTTCTTTTATTATCATGTCTACAAAGGTCTAGTACAGATTCATCAAGGCTATATATAAAGGACCAACCCTATTCTTCTACAAAGAATCGATTACAGATTTAGCAAAGCCTAGAGGAGTCTACAAGGGGTTTAGTTTTCGTCAAACCGCAACCCCCTTCTTCTTGGTACGCATTTGGAAGATTGATCTCCATTGAAACGTATTCTGACTTTCTTGTGGGCACAACCCTCCAAAAATGTATCAGCTACTCGGCTAAAGCAAGCAACTTCCTAAAGCATCTATTGGCTCGAGTTTCCAGAAGGCGTAGCAGGTTGCATAGCCCAGAATAGGCAGGGCAAAGCACAACCTGTGGCTCTCCGGGTTAGCCATCCACCCACAAGCTAGGTCGTCAAGACCCCAAAGACCTTCAAGGTGTCGCCCAGGTTCAAACTCCTCATAAGAAGTGTTCGAGTACGTTTTGAGGCTCATTAACATTCTTCTACGAAGGCATAGCCCCTTTGAACGAAAGAATCCTCAACCAAAATCCGACTTAGGCAAGGCCAACCGCCACTCGAAGCTAAGTATGGATCCAGCATAGTGTTGAAGGACGAGAAGAAGTAGAAGATGTGACTCTTCAGAAGAAACTCCCCCTTTATATAGGGCGGTAGTGGTCCAAAATGCAGGCCACATGGTCTACGGTCAAACTTCTAACATTAATGGGATGAACCTAGGACTCAGCACGATGAACCTCATTAAATAAAGTTCATTCGACTAATTCCTAGACTATCCTAGGGCCCCTTGAAATTCCTCAAGTAACGGTGGCAATAACGTGGGAGTTGTTCATTAAGGAGCGGTCATTCATTGCTCTTTAAAAAAAGACTTCAAAGCCAATGTCTCAATCCAGAGGCGCAGCTACACTCCTGTGCCAATCTCAGGCGCAGACTAGTGATATTTTTACACCACCTCAACTCCAACTGTGCAGCACTCTACTCTGACCCAGAAGCTCAACTACCTTTCTTTAGAGACTTGGGAGATACCATTTCATCCAACACAAGTCTGCCTTTCCCTCCAAAAGCATAGTAACCTCGTCAACCTGAAGCACGAGCCTACTAGTCGCCCTAAAGCACAGTGACATTGTCGCTCGAAATACAGCCTTCTCGTCGCTCATATGCATAGAGGCTCCGTCGTCTTTGAAGCATTGTCCACTCATCGCCTAAAAGCATAGAGGTTCTGTTATTTCCAGAAGAACAGTCTACTCGTCGCCTCATAAGCGCAGCAGTACTCAGACCTCGCTAGAGTCGTAGGAAGCATGGTCCCACCTACTCGGTTTGCTTAAAACGACTCTCTCAAAGATAGGATTGGGGTTAATCATGATTGATATCTTATCAAATTGATTTAAATTTTAGACGAGGATCAATCAGAATCCAAATCTGAGATAAAATCCTAAGATTTACTCGGCTGCATCCGAACAAGCAAATCGGCACACGCCATGTGTCTTTTGTAACACCCAGTATTCCAAAAGAGGGTAATTTTAAAATTTTGTAATTATAATTATTATTTAATAATATTTATTTCATATTATGATTTTTAGTAATTTTTAATTATTTTTAAACTATTTAAATTCATGACTTGTGATTTTTGGTATTTTGCTAGTGAACAGTAGAGACTGCCTACTCTAGAGCCTAGTCATGTGATTAGGGTATTTCGATATTTTTAGGGTTATTTGGATTTATTATAATTTATTTGAATTTATGGGAATTTTTAGAATTTATTTTGGAATTGTTTGAATAAGGGTTGACTAGGTTGACTTTGACTAGCAATGACCTTGGTAGGCTAACCTAAAGCTAACCCTAGTTGTGTTTGGACTTGGTTAGGTCATGTAACTCTAGTTTAACCTAAGTTAGTGAGGATTAACTTATTAGAATTAATTTGGAGAAACTAGGATTTGAATTGATTTAGAAATGGCTTTTGATTTCACAAGTCATGACTTGTGACTTGGGCTTAATAGCCCATGGGCCCACACTATGAACCAAACCTAACCCTAATCATCCTATGGCAGCCACCATTGATCCTTTCCCCCTATTTAATCCCCTCCTAGAATTTAGGGCTAGCCTCCTTAGGAAATTTTGCAAGTTTTGGAAGAGGTGAGTCTCCATCTTCAAAAATCCCTAGAAAATCCATTTTAACTCCTTTTTAATCCAAACAAATTGCAATAGGTTCTAATTGATGTTTTCTTGCTGTTGAAATTTGTTATTCTCGGTTTTCTATCAATTTGAAGGAGTTTGGTGGCATTTAGGAATCCTCATTCAAGGAGTTTTTGTGTTGGAGAACACCATAGGTAAAATCCTAATCCACCCAATAAAATTCTAGTTTCTTTGCATGTAGACCTAGCCCTAAGTGTCCTTGTCCTGTAGGTATGCCTAGACCTAGGTTTTGTTTCCATTTCGTGTCCTAAGTGGACACGTATCAGTCCCTTCCTATAGGTGTTTGATGAAATGCCCCAATGGGCATTTCGACTTGATTTTCAAATTGTGTTTGAATAGGATTACTCGTTTTTAGGTCGCTTAGGATTTTCCATACGACTGAGCTAGTATTTGTGTCGTGTCGTGTCGAGATCTAGACGCGAACACGCTGTTCTGACACGGTGCACATTGCCCTGCTACTCGAGGGCAATTACTCACTAGATACGCCACTAGGACACGGGAATTTTGACACACAGGTCGGGGCTGACACTGACACGAGGCTCCCCAAGTTTCACGAGTCCTCGTGTCATGTCGAACACGTATTCGTGTGTGCATTGATCCCGCACTGTGTGCACACGCGCAGTTTTGCCTCGCTGATACGCACGAATTGACACGAGAAGGGCACACGTGGACACGATACAGGTCGCGTGTGCATTGATCCCGTACTGTCGTGTCGTGTCCACGAACACAGTGAACACGTGCACGATGATTGCTGTCAAGTTTTGTATTATTTTGTGTTCTCTGTGTTCATTCAGTTGATTAATGTTTAAATACATGTTTAAATTGCTATTAAATCCTAAATATAATGTACGATGTATGTTACATGTTAGTTTAGGTGTTGGATGTGAATTGGATTCGAATTTTGGGTCGATTTCATAGTAACTGACACATGTAACTGATACACAGTTCTTTCTAAATTCCTAAGCAATTAAGTCCCTGTTTAGTAATGGTTTTCTCTGATTTTATGTTCCCACATGATTGTTATTATTTGTAAGTGAAGTATTTCATTTAAAATGGGCTTTTGGTTTTGTGATTCAAAATTAGGCATGTGCGTTCAATTCGATATGGGTTAACTAAACTGAATGTTTCCAGTTCTTACTAACTGAGCATGAAATTCCTTTTCTGAGATTTTAAAACTATTCTTAGCGAACTTGAGAATGTTTCATTCAATTGCTAAGAACAAGTCTAAATTGGTTACCTTCCTCCTTTTATCTGCACATGGATTCTAAAAATCATTTGGGTGATTGGTTGTTTAGTTGATTCGAACTTATGTGGTTTGGGTGGCAAATTGATATTAACTGATCTATTCATTGGTTAGCCAATATGCTTCCTATCAACTGAAATGCTATTTAACCTGAAATCTGGGGACCATATGTTGTCCACTGTTTTCTTTACTTATTTTATTTCGAAGTTAATCTCTTTTAACTGATTTTGACAAATTGACATGTTTAGTTGTTGAAAGGAGGTTAGGTTGTATTGGTATTTAAGAATGGGTTCTTTCCTACTGAACACTGATTTGAATGAAGGATTTATGCATTGGTAAACTGTTAATGCCCCGCTTGCCAACTGATTTCACTTGACTGAGATTTGATTTCATTTTTCCCTTTCGAAATTGCTATAACCTGAACCTTGCATGCCATGTTAAAACTGATTTTTTTATAGTAGTTAACATGTTAGTCATATACTTGTACACACAAACCTGGCAAGCACCCACACATGAACTGAAATGTTGCACTGTGTAGAAGCTGGAATTGCAACTGACATTGACACTGTTATAAGCATTAGGTAGGCTGTGATGATGAACCTGAAATCTGGAAATTTCCCTAAATGTACTGTACACAGATGACACCATGCACTGTCCTGTAATGTTACACACTCAGCCACATTTTCAAGTTCAGAAATGTATTAACACATTACACTCTCACATTATACTAATTTTCCTAACACTGCTAATTACATGGATTAAGCTCTAATGTAGTGCACCTATGTGTTTTCTAAGTATATGTTGACTTTTGGTTAAATTGGTGTGGTTAAGAGCTCTAGAAATCTGGAGTTTAGCTTATAGGCTGAAAACTGGGTTGGGGACTGTTTTAACTGAGTTCCTTTCTTTTTTATTTCCCTGTTTTCCTGCAAACACTAGCCTGTATATACACACACATCTACATTGTTTTTCCTCACACTAACACACACAGCCTCCTATCCTAACACACACATTGCACCACCTACCCTTACATGTACCACATCCTAACACATACACACAACTCACATGCTCTCACACACATCCTCACATGACACCCACCCTCTTGACACCTCACTTCACTCATGATATACACATACATTCATTTCTATTCTCTATGTATGAGTACACATATACATGTATATATATATTTTTTGATATACATATGTGTATCCTATAATAATGTGTGTGCCTAAATATAAATATATTAGATATAAATATGTGGTGTGATATATACATATAGTTAGCCTATATGCTATGTATTCTTATATTAGCTTATATAAATAGGTCAAAATGTGTATTTCTATATTAGATGGTATAATATATATATATATATATATATATATATATATATATATATATATATATATATATTTTAATATATATATATATATATATATATATATATATATATATATATATATATATATATATATATATATATATATATATATATATACATATTTAACATAATCAATATGTGTATTTTATATATATATATATATATATATATATATATATGCATATAAATATATATATATATATATATATATAAAAAAAAAAAAATATATATATATATATATATATATATATATATATATATATATATATATATATATATATATATATATACATATTTAACATAATCAATATGTGTATTATTTAGATATAAATATTGTCATCAGTCTATGTGTTATGGTTTGGATCATAGGCATGATATAGCCTAGGCTATAAGCCTATGGGTGTATCTGTGTGTCAGTATAGAGTCTAGATAGATTTGTTTAGTCTTGATTAGGCCTAGAACAGACTAATTAGACTTGTTAGACCTAGTTTGACTTCTAGAGTTGACCAAGAGTTGACTTGGGGCCTAGATTGACCTAGAATCATGTAAAATGCATAGTAGGATGTCATTATATCATTTCAGACTTGTTGTGACCTGTGCTGTTCTGATTAGGAGCCAGACACCTCTCCTCGGACAGTACATTTCATCCGGACACTCAGATACGAGGCGAGTACATTCTCTGATCATTTCATATCCTGCTTAGAACTATTTTCCTGCATTAAATTACTTTACTTGATACTGTCACGTTGGTCACACATATTAGTACAATATGGATCCCTTCCTGAGATGTTATCCCTTCAGGGAGCATCGGGGTACTCTATGTTCTGTGCGTTTCACTTACATGGCGTATCACTATGCTTCTTTGGTTCTTTGATCACTTGTGACATATAACCATATGATCACAGAGTCTTCTTTGAATCCTTATCCCATTTATGGGACTACTATGTACCACCCTTCGGGGGCATATCACCCTTTGGGGGCTTATCACACTTTGGGGGCCTATCACCCTTTTGGGGCATATCACCCTTTGGGGGCATATCACCCTTTGGGGGCTTACCACCCTTCGGGGGCTGTTATATAGAATCATAACATAACCTGGTTGGATCCTTATGTATTAATTGGGGGTACGGGAGAGTATAAATAGCCATATGAATAATTCCAAAGTAGAATAGCCATGTACGCCTCTTTAGTATAGCCATGTACAATCAAGCCGTTCACATGTCGACTTTGTTCTCTAAATCACTAGTTACTGGTAGCTCTTTACTTATAGTAGATATTTCCATTACAGTTCTCTCTTTCTGTTTATATACTGCATTTCTTCAGTATCTATATCTTACTTTACTGCATGATTATATTTTCTAACCTGCTATGAACTGTTGAGATGTACTCTGCTCGTTCATGTCCTGACTGGACCAGTTGAAAATATTACAGAGGACGAGGAGGAGGCCTTGGAGGATACCTTCTACGGGACAGCTCTAGCTGAGGACATCACCCCCACTGCCTAGACTAGTTTAGTCAGGTCTTATCTTATTTTTATGTTGTCTTGAGACTGTTTAGCTAGACTTTACTTCTGTTCAGAGATGTGGAGTTGTATATATTCTTTCATATTCAGTAGCTGAGATATATACTCTGGATATTTGTTGGGATATTATCTTAGACTATTCTATATTCTGTTTTTTCTTGAGTTCTATATCATATCGTGCCTTCTTCTTCCTTAGTTGTGATTGAGTTCATTTACTGCTATGTCACCCCCATTCGGGGAGTATAAACTGCTTAGTATTATATTGCTAGATGTATGTTGACCTGGGACAGCGTTCTACTGCCGACACTGTGGCGTAGGCTGGGCGTTGTTACGTTCTCGTACCCTCACAGTGGGTGCGGGTCGTGACATCTTTTCTTTCGGTTATTTTGATAACCACCAGAGATCTCGATTGAGGAGAATCTCAATGTCCGCCATATTTCAGTGCCACAGAAGCCCGTACCGTACAATGATGACAGATTCTTTCATATCTCAAAACTATAATACATATCACATATATGCTCCTTTTCCCTATAAATAGAAGGAATTTTCCTTCAACAAAGAAGGGAAGACCACCGAACGTCAAATCTCTAGCTCCAGGCATCCTCTTGATCGGCAACCCTAGAGTTCCATCAAAGGCATCAGAAAGTCAGAGCAAGTTCAACCCGTCGTCAGATCGTCAACGGAGTAAAGGAGCCTCTGTAATGCTCGATCACCATCGTCACACTTTCCCAGAAACTCTTCCCCTTATACTTAGAATATCATGTTTAGACTTCCATCTCTGTACATAGGTCTTTTTATGTTCAATAAACAAAAAGTTTGTTCAACCTTTTGTGATGTCGAACAGCTATTAAGTAGAATGTTGCCTCAATTAATGAACTGTTGCCATGCTTAATAAGAAGAAACATAGTAAATGCTTACATGTTCCAAAATTGTATACTATCAATAGTAGATTGCTATGATAAATCTGAACAAAACTATTATCATGTTTCAATGAGATGAACGATAGCATGCCCCTCAAATATGCTTTGAATGTTAGTCATTTATAGAAAACTTGTACATGTTACAAAGGAAAAGAAATATGTAGAAGCTTTGGCTCTGAGATGAATGAAAAGAGAGAAGGCTCAAAATGAATGTGTCGATCATCTTTACCTAGATCTATTTTATCTGATAGAAATGTTAGAGCATGCATTGGTCTCGGACAACTTGTGCATAAGGAAACTAGATCTCTCGGGTAGTTCCTAGGGCACTGGGAATCGCCCGACCTAAGAGAGATTGTCTAAACACCATGGGGTACAAGAAACCTCGAGATTAGGGGGTGTTGAATTTGTGTCTACTAGCGACAAGCTGAACCCAAGAGTCACAGTGGCTAACATGGGGAACGACCCACAAACCATTATATAGATAGGTGTTGATTGATATAGAGCTGAACCCAAGAGTTATAGCTAACAATCGAGTTGCATGTGTCGCGAATGATTTTGCTAATATCTAACAATGCGAAGAAGTACAGGGAACAATGTCATTTATATCATTTTGTATGCTAATCCTTGTTTTTTGCAGGGATAAATCATCGGCTATGGTAAGAATCGCTGAAAAAGTGATATATGTGTTGCTTAAGTTCTGATCATGACTTGTATCAAAGAATAATCAGTTCCAAGAATTGTTATGTCCCATTCAAAGAAAAGATATGACATCATGCTTGCAATTAACCCTAAGACTTGCTTAGCAAGAGAAATAGTATGGTTCATAAAAGACGCTGCATACTTCACATGAATTAAATAGTCCCTTGAATGCTTAAAATGAAATGAGATGTAGCTTTTCGAAAGTATTTTCAAAAGAAGTAATCTGACTTTGTACTGCATAAAATGAACATAGGTAAAAGTAGCAAGCACATAACAAGAGATGTTTTCTCACTAAATGAATTAGTGATCATTTCAGATAATGTAGCCTTTGTTCACATTCACCAGTATGTTGATATACTGATCTACCATCAGTCTGCACGCAGGTGCAAGATGCATCAAGATGGATAGTCCGAAGCGATAGCCCGAGCTACATACTCAGGATCTAGAAATCAGAAGAGATACCAAGAGATGATCATCTGTTGCAAAGAGTTGGTTTTGTATATAAAGGAATGTAATGTATGGAACATGATCATTGTACTTCTGTACAGTTTCTGAGAGATTGTAAGCAATTTATAGCATGTACCAGAGAGAAAATAAGAGCTTGTAAATTGGTTCAAAGATTATCAATAAAGAGATTTGTTTGTATATTATTGTGATCAATTTAATATCTACAATCATGTAACACTGTACTATTATCTTTCTTGTCCATTTTGTCATTGTACAGGTCTTGGCCTTATGCAGGCACAACTTAGACTTGTACGACATCATGCCGAAGTGAGGACAAATGGTTCCACGAAGTCCAAAGTGAGGACGAAAGGACTCTGCGTGATCGGGGCGTGACAGAAACTAGCACAACCACTTAATTTAGAACCTGTTCTAGGTTATCCTAACCTAATAAGAATGGTTTAGGTTGGTTTTACGGAATTTTGTCAAGCCAATATAGATTTAAACCCATGATTCATTCAATGAAAGATTGATGTCAAAGTAGGGAAACCACTAACACCCACTAAAACCCATTCATCTATACCTCCATAATTGGACATTAAAACCAAAATTATGAAAGGGGTCCCTGTACCTATTATGTAGTCCCATCTTTTGGTCCATGAATCCTCCTTCCATAAATTTATTAACTGTATCTTAGTAGCTTATGTTATGCGATGAATAAAATCCCTCGAAACTAACTTGTTTTCGGTTATGCTCGATCAAGACCTCTCCTACTGTCTTGATAAAACATGGTCAATATAAGAGCAATATCAAATAGGTAATACCTAGGCTCCCTTTAGAGTCCTTGAGTATGGTCAGAAGTACCTCAATCTCGTATATCTACTTAAAATGTGACCTTATTAGAAGTCTTGTAACAGCGATTTTCACGATTAGCCAATTTCTATAAGTTGGGTAGAGTCATGAACTAAGAATACCCTATCTTGTAGAATATGACAACAATATGGATTCATTTTATAATAATCTCCTCCATCTTTTCAGAAACTGAGTTACAATTTGACTTATTTACTCTCCCTTCTTATTCAATCTCGTTATTCTTGATATTAAAATTTTCTTTAATTTTGAGGACAAATTTTTTGTAAGTTAGGTAGGATGTAAACACCCTAAATTTTCAAATTTCTTTTATTATTAAATATAATTTTTGTATCCATTTAAATTAATTATAGTGAATCGTTAGTTAGTAAATAAGTTAAGTTTTTATTAGTGATGACTAATATTTCTACATTGTATATAGAATGAGTATTGCATATTTACAAAAATTTATTATTAGATTATTTTAAAAGCTCTTGCGATTTTAGAAATTTTAGGAATTTTATTAAGTATATTTGATTGTGTGTGTGTGTATATATATATATATATATATATATATATATATATATATATATATATATATATATATATATATATATTAAAAAAAAAATATATATTTAAATTTTAGACGAATTCCTCCCCACGGACTTTCCTATACTCAAAGTGAAATGTCTAAGTGCTCCCTCCTTGTCTAAGTGCTCCCTCCTTGATTTTCTTTTTCATTATCTCTAACAAGTTGCCTTCTGAATCTACTTTTGCGGTTCCCCACTCGGAATGTTTACTGGAAAAGGGAAGGTTGTTAATTCCTTAAACAGAGCACGTTGCTTGAAATCACGAGGTGGATAACTAAGTGTGTGTTACAGAAGGTGGCTATATATATATATACGTGGTAATATATATATATATATATATATATATATATATATATATATGTGTGTGTGTGTGTGTGTGTGTGTGTGTGTGTGTGTGCGCGCACGCGTGTGTGTGTGTGATAAATAGGAAAAAAAAAGAAAAAAAAAAGATAGTTGACTATTGTTCAATGAACATTAGTGTGTTCTTCCTGAGCGCAAGAAAGAGGTAGGTTCTAATTTCGACCAACCCAAATTCCTACTAAAAATGTTTCCAATTACGCCCTAGTAAACCCCTAAAGGAATCTCATTCAAACTGAGACTTAATTCGATCTAAAAATCGAACTTAAATGTCATATAAATCAAGCAAAATAGAAAATTTTCTCAGAGAGAAATAATCCACGAGTTGCTTCGATATCGCGTGAGAACCGACCTTGGAGTCATCCTTTCATCCTTCGCACCTCCATGGCACTGTCATGATGCATGCAACACCGTCGAACGCCGAAAAAGGTTATCGTCGACCACTGAAACAGAGCACAGCTCTGTGACCTTCGACCACGAGGTACCACACTTCTCGACCAAAATTCTTTTTCCATACTTAATTGTTTTTGACTCTGTAAATTCCTATGAGCAGCTTATTTAACCACCTAAAAACACTGTCAGTTAGTTCATATTCGAACTAGAAAGGATGCAACAAAGAATCGAGTCAAAACCTAGACAAAAACTTGGGTTATTACGAAAAAGCAGGACAAATTGAACCCGCTTAATTTACTATCTTAGAAGGCAATTTTTTATCGATCCATCGATATTTTTAAAAATCTATTTAAACAGGATTGTAGACAACCTATAGGAGATCGAAACCCCACTTTTGGTTTTATTCTTCGTTTATAACTTTTTTGTTAAAATAGTTTCCAAAAATAACAAAAAATAGTTTCCAAATATCAAACTTCAATAAAATTTTCCTGATACGACATTTGCCCTGACAAATCGGGCGCCATGGTCGTAGACCGAAAGCATTGAAAGGTTAGTATCGACTTCGCTGATGTGTGGAAATAAATGGAATTCGATTTCGTTGTGTGTATACGACGAAATCGAGGCGTATTGGTCGAGATATCCCGTATGGTATCTCGAGTGCATTACAGCTATTGTAGTTAGGTGACCTTATCCGTTAGGTGTAGGTACTTTTGGTTTGTGTACTTATACCTGATCGCGACTTGGAACAATATTTTTTACGAACTAGTGTGCCACACCTTGTCCTTATTTGGTTATAGGTGTGGTTCACTACTTCGATGATGAAATACTGAACCTTGTTGTGGTCCGGATACTATATTGGATCAAGGCATGGAAAGACGTTTCATCTAGATTAAGGTGCCATCTCCTATCCTTGTTTGGTTGGGGGGATGGTACGCTAATTCAATAGTGGAATATTAGACCATGTTATGATCCGACTTATACTTATTGTTGAGCAGTTTATATTCAGTATTATGGCATGTTTTTTCTGTATCTCGTTACGTCCCTATGAGGACCTAGTAATCTCTCCAAGGTTTTTTTTTGACTATCTGCAGGAGAAGTTGGAAGATTATTTCAAATTTCTAGGCGTCAAAGAGTCCAAGAAAGTTGCTAGCACTCAACTTCAACTCCGATTGAACGTGTATGACTGGTGGACAGTACAAAAGCGAGCAATCCGGCATGACGACAAGACGACAAAAATCACTTAGGCCACCTTTCGAAAGGTATTTGAAATTGAGTACCGTTTGCAGCCATTCGACAAGAAGAGAAGAATAAATTTATGTACTTGAGGCAAGGGAACATAACGGTGCAGCAGTATGCAGAATTCAACATATTGGACAAATTTGCTGGGTCATTCTTGCCTACTATGGAGAATCATGCTCGGAGGTTCGAAGTGGGTATGCAGCCCTCTATTTTTGCCCATCTGTGAGTTTCAAAATACAAAACAATGGGCGAATCTCTAAATCATGCTCTCCGCCTTGAGCGTAAAAACCTCCAACCGCTGTCGGCAGTATGCATATCTACAAGCGCAAGCGCCCTAGACATGCTGGACAAAACAACGCAATCAAGAGTCCAAACAATTGTCAACAGGACGGATATTAAGGTCAAAACCTATGGCCACACTGCACCCGATGTTACCGAGAGCGATCACACCTTCAACCACTGCCAGATACCTAAAGGAGGATTATGGAAATATGGTAAAAAGGGCCACGTACATACTGATTATCCGGCTAAAAGACCAAACCCAATTGCGCCTCTGCCGTAGCACCGTCCAGATAATCGAGGCCCGGCGCCTCGAGCTCCCCAGCCCGTACCATAAAATGGCCAAGACCATCGCCCCAATGCTCAAGGATGCGTCTATGCCATGACTCGAGACGAGGCACTTACCATAGATATTGTCAATATGTATACTACTTTTCAATAATAAGCCTGCACATTTACTATTTGATTCTGGCGTCACACATAGTTTTATTTCGATAGATTTTATCGAGGAACACAAATTTCCTATAACCCCACTAGGCCTTAAACTTAGTGTTAGCACACTATCGAGTTTGCAACTATTTGCAAACTCTGGCTACAGAGTCGAAATCATTTGTATTAGAGGTAAAAAGGTATATATTGATGCAATAGTTATAGACATTAAGGACTATGACATCATACTGGAAGTGGATTGGCTCGGCACTTGCAATACCATAATTGACTGCACAGGAAAGAAGGTTACCTTCCGTCTGCTTGAAAAGACCGAATTTTGCTACTCGTATGGTGAAGCATTAACGTCGTGCATGGTGATTTTGGTAATTTCTGCTCGAAGTACGCTGCATTCCGGGTACGAAGGATACATGTCATCCGTTCGTGACATGAGACATGATAGTACAAATATGGGTCAAACCGACGTTGTGGCAAAATTCCTCGACGTATTACCTGACGATCTACCCAGTATGCTACCAGATCGAGAAATCGAATTCACCATTAACACCTTGCCCGACACCAGACCAATTTCTAAGGCTCCGTACAGATTGACCCCTACAGAGCTGAAGAAACTCAAGGTCCAATTGTAATACTTGCTCGACAAGGAATTCATCTGGCATAGCATTTCACCTTGGGGGCACCCGTGTTGTTTGTTAGAAAGAAATATGTGTCAATACGTCTGCATTGACTACCGAGAGTTGAACAAAGCCACCATAAGGAACAAATATCAACTATCCCATATAGATGACTCGTTCTATCAGTTATAAGGTGCCTCGGTATTTTTGAGTATTGATCTTCGCACGGGTTACCATCAACTCAATAGACAATGTGTCGAAGTCAGCCTTCGACATTTGATACGACCATTTCGAGTTCCTGGTAATGCCGTTCGGCCTATTAAATGCTGCCCCACTGTCTTTATGGCTTCCATGAATCGGGTGTTTCGACCCTTCTTCGACAAGTTCATAGTAGTTTTTATCGAAGATATTCTCGTCTACTAGAAGGACAAGACGTAACATGCATAGCACCTACAAATCGTACTCCAGACGTTTTGAGATAATCAGTTGTATGCATAGCAGAGCAAGTATGAATTCTGACTGAACAACGTGTTATTCCTTGGACACATTATTTCTATAGAAGGTATTGTTGTTGACCCAAAAATCAAAGCTGTTATTGATGGGAAGCGGCCTGCGCAGCTAGTGAGATTCGAAGTTTTTTCGGTTTGGCGGGATACTGTATATAATTCTGAAGGACTTTGTAAAGATTACATCACCCTTGACTCACCTCACTCAAAAGGGAGTCACATATGAGTTATCGGACGACTGTAAAGCTTCCTTCCAAGAACAGAAGCAAAAACAAATTTTGGCTATTATACTCGCACTTTCGGATGGGGTAGAGGGTTTTCAAATCTTCAGCGACACTTCAGGTCAGGTCTTAGGATGTGTGCTCAAGCAGCAAGATAAGGTGATATCTTTTTTTTCAACAAAGTTGAAGCCGTACGAGAAAACTATTCTGCGCATGACTTGGAGTTAGCGACAATTTTGTTTACATTGAAATTATGGCGACACTACCATTATGGCATGGCGTGTAACGTCTACACCGATCACAAAATCCTTAAATATCTCTTCACCCAGAAAGAGCTGAACTTACGACAAAGGCGTTGGCTAGAACTAATCAAGTATTATGACTTAATGATTGACTACACGTCGGGCAAAGAAAATGTTGTAGTAGATACTCTGAGTAAAAAATACATTGTCTCGCTATCCATCAACAGTAGGCTACGATAGAACCTAGAAGAGATGGGCATCGGCCTCAAAGTTTGATTCAGTAGAGTGCAGTTGGTGCAATTACAGTTAGAGCCGAGCTTGCAGAAAAAGATTAAGACCGATCAAAAGGACTATTCGTACCAAAAGAAGATGTGATAGCTAATTTTAATTGGAAGGGAGACTGACTTTGCAGAAGATGAGACTGGAGTGCTACGATTGAAGGGTCGACTATGTGTTCCGGATGACTGAGAACTCAATAAGGAAATATTGTCGGGGCACATTACTCGAAGTATTCCTTGCATCCTGCCAGCAAAAAGATGTATAAGGACCTCCATGCAACCTTCTGGTGGCATAAAATGAAAAGAGATATGGCATTCTTCGTGTCATAAAACTTGGCATGTGAGCGGATGAAAGCTGAGCATCAGAGATCGGGCGGGAAGATACATAACTTGGCGATTCTAGAATGAAAGTGGGATCACGTGAGCATAGATTTTTTTGTTGATCTTTCGAAGACGCTGTGGGGGAACGACGTCGTCTAGGTTTTGTTCGATCGACTAACTAAGTCATCACATTCATCATATTTACTTGGAGCGTCAATCGCCTCGCTCAGATATGCCTTGATGAGATAGTGCGCCAGTATCGATTGTCTAAGATCGAGATGGACAATTTTTGTCGCGCTTCTGGAATAGCCTTCAGTCGTCTCTGTATACTAAGTTTAAGTTTAGCACGGCTTACCATCCTCTAACCGATGGCCAAACGGAGCACGTGAATCAAATACTCGAAGACATGTTACGGCTCTGCGTAATTGACTTGAATTCGAGTTGGGACGTCCATCTACCTTTGGGAGAATTTGTATACACAGCTGTCAATCAAAAATTTAGATGACGCCATACGAAGCCTTCTACGGACGAAAGTAAAAATCACCCATTTTCTTGGATGAAGTTGGGGAGCGACAGATTTTTGGCCCGGAGTTGGTGGAACAGACCCTGGAGAAGGTCAGGCTTATTCTGGAAAGACTAAAGGTAGCACAGAGTAAGCAAAAGAGATACATAGACATCCATTGAAGACCACTCGTGTTCATGGAGGTTAATCACGTGTTTCTAAAGGTAACACCCGTGCAAGGAGTCACCAGATTCAGAGCAAAAGGAAAACGATGTCCGAAATTTGGGAGTCCGTTTGAAATACTAAAGCAAGTTGCCCCAGTTGCATACCTCACATTGCTATCAGCAATATCGGTTGTGTACGATGTCTTCCATGTCTTATAATTTTAAAAATACATGCACGATCCGAGCCACGTGGTAGATTTGGGTCAGCTGGATCTGAAGGCGGACTTATCGTATATAGAAGAGTGTGTGCAGATCTTGCAGCATAAGGACAAATTCCTTCAAAATTATGTTATCCCTCTCGTTCGCGTACTTAGAAGAACCATTCGGTCGAGAGTCGACCTGGGAACTCGAGTCAGAGATGTATGAAAGGTTTCCTTCGCTATTTCCTTAGAGGTAGGTTCTACTCTTAAGTTTCAACGATAAAACTTTGTTTAGTTGGTTATAATGTAGTGTCCCATTCCAACATTGTGCCCCGTTCCTCGTTGCGCACGAGGAACACGATTAAGAAATAATGTCGTTATCAATTGGTCGGGATCGGTTGAATCAAGATCCTTTTCTCGTTATGGAATGGCTTCTTCGGAATCAAGTCCCATATTCAGCGGGTTGCACCTCGAGGATGGATTCTGTGGCTGAGTCAGAAGAGACTTCAAGTTGCTCTATTTTTTATATCGTACTTGCTTCTTGGGCTTTGAATTTTTTGAATGCATTTTCGTGAATATTATCTATGGATTCCATTCCTTGCTTTGTCACGCCCCAGTACCGAAATACGGAGACGGACTAGGCCAGCTATACCATATGAGGTACGTAACGTCATACGGTGATCGTGGCTGTCGAGAGACTAGGGGGTACATGATACAATCAAGTCTCCTATGGTCCCACAGAGTTCTACGTCTCAATCAATCAAATCACATCAGCAAATAGATGAACATTAAAGATAAAGCAGTAAGGCGTCCCCGACGCTTCATCAAAATGATCATGAGAGACTAGCTTCATAATTTAGCTATCTCGGAGAGTCAGGAGTACAAAATTATACATAGCTGCAGTCTGTTTAATTACAATTATGTACTGACACAAAATATCAAGTAATCCGGCTAACAGGTGCCGGTGGCTAAACGCCGCAAAAGTATAAGCAGGAGTGGTGGAGAAGAAACCCACTCGAGTCCCCGAACTGCCATGCTCCTAGTATGCACCATGGATGTCAGGGAGGAAGATCGTGTCCTCTGGCTCTGCTACGGGATCTGGCCAAACAAAACCAGCGGGGTCAGCCCCGAATAGCAAGTACCGCCAAAGAGGCACAAGAGATAAGAATAAAAACCCAGTTAATAGAATGATTAATAATAGTAATACTTATGCTACGATTATAGGGTAGCGCAACATCTTCGAACCCATATGGCACCCTTACAACCAAACAAGGACAAAAGGTGCCTCATGGAGTCGGGACGTGTCGTACTCTATAACATTCACATAAGTTAAAAGGTATAAGCAATAAAATCTCCTGATCGTGACTTCGGTCGATAGCCTATCATAGCACAATAACCAACCCAACAATCAAACAAGAACATGGGTTGGATCATGTACTATGATAGACCATGTTCCTCAGTCATTCACAGAAGTAGCACTTCACAACCAGAATAAGTCTTCCGTTCATAACTTCGGTCCACTGCCTGTCATAGTGCGATAACCAACCCAACAATCAAACAAGAACATGGGTTGGATCATGTACCATGATAGTCCACTTCCTTCAGTTATTCACGGAAGGTAATAGGGAACAAGCAAGTCGTTTTTACGGCCAATCAAGTCTACGAGTTTCTAGTGGGACGAGGTTATCCTCGCATCATGTTATTAGAAAATCCTCAGATCGTATCCTTCCAGCAAGGCTAGCCAACCCAGGGGTTCGCGTAGACAGGTATGATTGAGCACAGGTCCCTCGCAAGGCCACCTTGCTAAAACATATAATATATAGCAGGAATTAATCGGATACAGTCATCCACTCGTTGCAGATGACACAGTATCCGTGAAGACCAGCCGGCGCGTCAAGACAGTATCTCAAGGCGGCTGGTGTAACACGATCTCGGGATTTGCCCTCCCCATGCATCTAGTATATTTAGTTGCCTAATTTAACCCTAGGTGAAATCTTGGACCTTCATGCTGTGGCCTGCATGATTATCCCCCTAAAGTCGTACTTTAGTACGAGTACCCCAAAGAGGATTCATGTCAATCGGTATGTCAACATGTTCTACCCTCCTTAGTGTAATGCATCATTGCAAATACGCCACGTGGAGTTACGAGTCTTTTGTCGAGCATGAACAAGAACTGGGACACTCAGGTACATGTATCAGGTAGGAGCACTTTGTTCTCCGGGGTCACATTAGTGCTCATATCATGCTCGGGACAAAAGGCGTAAGGATATAAAATGGGCATATAATATATATATATATAATAATAACAATAATAACAAGGTAACAATATAGGGCACAAAAGTCCATGCGGCTCAAAGGGAGTGAGTCCATGCGGCTGGGTCACTACAGGTTCATGCGGCTGGGACTACACATTCATGCGGCTGGGACTGCATGCTCATACGGCTGGGACTGCACGCTCATGCGGCTCAGAGAGCCCCAAGGCGCATGCGGCTGGAAAAGGCGGGTTCATGCGGACGAAGGGGTGTCAGCGTATGTGGCTGCGATCAGATGAAGTCCTATGCGGCTGAGCATGGGTGATACTGTCACGACCCGCACCCTAGAGTTAGGGCACGAGAACGTAACGACGCCCAGCCTACGCCGCAGTGTCGGCGGTAGAACGCTGTCCTAGGTCACAACATCTAATAATATAAAGCTAAGCAGTTTATACTCCCCGAATGGGGGTGACATAGCAGATACAAATTCAATCACATCTAAGGTAGAGCATGATAAGGATAGATAAAACATGAAATCCAAACTAAATACAGGAGATAGAAGTCTAAGTGTCTAAGATACATGAACCCAGAAGTACATCTCAAAACTCAAATAAAGATACAGTAATCCCCAAAGTAAATACAACTCCAGACAAAAATGAAATAACTACCTAAATAAACCCTACTGTGTCTCCTCTAGGCTAGCAGGCACCTCCAGGCTATCTGTAAAATTTATCAACAGGTCCAGTCAGGACTGGAGCGAGCACAGTACATCTCAACATATCATAGCAGGTTAGAAAACATATAACATGCAGTAAAGTAAGATACAGGTACTGAGGAAAAAGCAGTATGTAAACAGGAGAGCTGTAATAGAAATATCTACTATACGTAAAGAGCTAGCATGTGACTAGTGAGTCAGAGTAAAACATGAACATGTAAATGGCCTGGGATGATTCAATGAAGACACTACGGAATGATTCAATGAAGAAACTACTGGTGTATTATTCACATGTCCACTTCTACTCCCCCGTACCCCCAATCAATACACAAGGATCCAGCCAGGTTATGTTATATGATTCCATGCAAGGCCCGCGAAGGGTGATACATGGATGTCCCATAAATGGGGAGTCTGGGGGTTACCCAACTGTGTAAGATTCAAGAGACTCTGTGATCATGAGAGTACATGTCACAAGTAATCAAGTGAACCAAGAAGCATAGTGATACGCCATGTAAGTGAAACGCACAGAACACGTAGTACCCGATGCTCCATAAGGATAACATCTCAAGAAAGGATCCATATAGTACCAATCCGTGTGACATCGTGACAGTACAAGTAAAGTAATCTACTGCAGGAAATAATTCTAAGCAGGATATGAAATGATCAGAGAATGTACTCGCCTCGATAACCTGAACAGCTGATAAGTATAGGAGGTCCCACTGAAGCCACAGAGTCCTATTTAAAGCAACACAGGTTACAAGGGGTTCAAGTTGTAATAAATGAATCTCTATAATCAATCTACATTATTCTAGGTTCTTCTAAGTCAAAACAACTCTAGGTCGACTTCGGTCAAAAATCTAGTCAAACTAGGTCAAGTGTTGACTTATAGTTGACTTTGGGTCAACTGGTCAACTCTGGTCAAACAGGGTCAATTCTAGTCTAATATAAAGTATACTTCGTTATTTGTACGTCGAAACTTACGGCACACAAATCGAGATAAGAAGATTATCGGTAAGGCTGATAATCTTATTATAGTGATCCACGTATCCAACTTGTCAATTTCAGCGATGTGAGATCACTGGAATTGACTGATCTCAGTTTCGTTGTACTAATCTCGAAATACGAACATTATATGAATTAATTATTAATTAATTATAAAAAGGTTAAACTTAGATAAATTATCAACAACATTGTCGGACGATGAAATGAGCATCGCCAACGTGTCCAGAATGGTCAAATTAGCTAGGATAGCCTACCTAACGGTCCAATTTGGACACAAGGGCAAAAAGGTAATTTTCGGATTAAAACGGTGTCCGTGTCGGAGCCATTTTGCACCGAAAAACGTGCAAGAAAACAAGTCTACAAAATATAACAAATTATATGTCCACGAAACCAGAATGTCAATACGAACCCAACGGTATCTCCAGAATTGGATTCCGTTGACCCGATCTCCATTTGGCCCGTTGACCAGAACTTAGAATTCCGGTTTGCACGGAAATGCGTGCCGGATCCAAAGTTCTCAAAACTCAGCAAACTGCCTGTCAATGAGTCCAGAATAATGATACGAACTCAACGGTATCTCCGAAATTGGATTCTGATGAGCCGATCTCAAAATGACCCGTTGGTCCGGATATTGGTATCCGACTTGCACCGAAATGCGTGCCAGACCCAATGTCCACCAAAACCTAGCAAATTATATGTCAACGAGTCCAGAATGACGATACGAACTCAACGGTATCTCCGGAATTGGATTCCGATGAGCCGGCGTCAAAAAGTCCCGTTGACCCAGAATGTGGGACCCGCTTTGCACCGAAAAACGTGCCCGGGCCCACGTTCTCCAAATCTAACAAATTTTATATGAAAACATGCCAGAACGACGCCACAAGTCTAATGGTGGTGTCAGAAATGAAATCTGGAGTCCCGTGTTCAAAAATGGAATTTTACAAGTTGGAAATTAAGAATTCGGACGGCCAACTTTGGCGTCGAATTCAACCAATCAAACAAGCTCAAACTGAAATGAAATCTAAAGGGGGCAGGAAGAGGGTTATACCAGCTTCGCACCGGAACTGGTAGCACGCCAAACGGAGCTGCGGTGGAGGAGATACAAGCTGACGAAGTTGGCCCCGCGAAACTGTCCAAATTTAATACAATTTAAACGGTCAACTTGGTGGCCGGTTTTCATGTATCAAACGATAAAATTAACGGACGAAAAATGACAGGGATGAAGGTAGATATACCGAGATTGCGACGGAGCGAAGAAATCGCCGATCCAACGGTCGGATCTCCGAAAAATCGTGCGTGAAGTTGCTGCGACGGAGCGCCAAAATGGACTCGACTCCGCGCGCGTCACGACGGGACGTCGTTCAAAACGCACGAATCGCCTCGACGGCGCGTCCCGGAGGACGTTGGCCGCCATGGGGCCTACCCCAGTGGTGCGCCCGAGGGAGGGGGCCACCCACGACGAGTTGGCAACGCCGGTGGGCGGCCGGCGACGGCGCGGCAGCGCCGCCCACGCGCGCGCCTGACGCTGGCTGGCTGTGCCACTGCTGTGCGCACTCTCCGCGCGCGTCTCTGCGTCGTGGGGTCGCCGGTGATGCGCGGGGGGGGTGGCGCACTGGGCCAAGGTGGCGGAGGAGGTGGCTGAATGGTGTTGAAGGTGGTGGCGGTTGGTGACTGAGGTGGGAGGGAATACGGAAAGAGGAGGAGGAATGAGGAGTAGGCCGAGGGAGGAGGAGTCGACGTCGGCCATGGCCGACGGCCAGGGGGTGGTCGACGTGAGGTGGTCGGGGAGGTGAGGTGAAGATGATGGTGATGAAGAGGATGAAGGAAGAAGATGAGGAGAGGGAGGAGAAGTGATGGAGAGTGGTGGGTGGTGCGGCAAGGTGGCCGACGGCAACGCCGGCCATGGGGGTGGTCGACCTGGAAGAGAGGGTGGAGGAGGAAGAAGGCTCAGGTGGAGGCTGTGCATGGGAGTTGAGGGAGTTGTATTGTATGGGAGTTGTTTGAATTAAATGTGGAGAGAGAGAGAAGGATAAGAGAGAGAGAGATGGAAAAAATTGTCCACCCTAGAAATTAGGGCCGGCATGTGGGAGTGAGCTGGGGAGAATTTCATGAGGGAAAATAAATGGTTGTGATTTATTTAGATGATCCAGTGGCTAGGAAGAATTATTAGGAAAATTGGTCATTCCAAAAGGGATAAAAATCAATGAAAAATTCTATTAAATGTAGAAAAAAATGGATAAATGAATATCTGATATTTTTGGGCAACAAAATATTAGAGTGTCATGATGGAGAAAATCATGGAGCTGGACTGGGCTCGGTGGAGCCGGATTGGACGAAAACCGGACATTGTGCAAAAATCGAATTAAAATTTGGAATCGATGATCATGTGCAAATAAGTAGCACATGGGGATTCCAATAAATGGGACACAAGTGGCGGACGGATAGTAGGCTCAAAGTGGGCCATGTCCATAGTTGGGGCCGACAGGTTTCGGTCGACAGGGGACCCACAAATCAAGTTGGAAAATGAATGTGACGCCGTGGCGTAAAATAAAATCGGGTCACGCGTCGGGAAAGTTGTGCGAATCAAATGGAGCCCAAAATGACATGAATGAGTGGAAAACGAAGGTCATTGGTGACGAGCGTCTCGAGTAGATCATCAATGAGGAGTTGGTTTCAAGAAACTGACTGGTCTTGCGTTCCCAATTTAAATGTCATGGTAACGCGCTGAAAATGATCAAGAAAAAGAGTGGGAAAATAAATATCACTCAAATGGTCTAAACCGACCCGAAGTTCAGCGAAGCAGAAAGAGCACAAGGGAACAAGTTTGGGTGGGACACCATATACCGTCATGAAGGTAATCATGTCCAGTCCAAAACTCGTGAAGAATATTTCCAGAATTGAACATCCCTGATACTCCAAATATCAATGGCATGGAAAAGTACACTTAAGGAAAATTAAACAGAATAAATTATTTATCAAACCAATAAATCAGAAAATAAAATAAAATGAAAAAAATCAACCCGAAATTCAGGGTGCTAACATCCTACCCACCTTATAAAAATTTCGTCCTCGAAATTAAACGTCCATACTCCCTCTAGGTCAAACCCCCCACAATCAAAGTCCCAGAACTTTAAATAAAACATACCAACAAAAAGGACAACGTCCAGGGTCATGGCATACGGTGACAGTGAAGTCTCATCTAAGTATACTAGTCATGCTAACTGAATCGGTCATAGGGTATCAAAACACACAAGCAATCCAGAGTGCTAAACTTAGAAAAGATACAGAAATAACAATCATCAAAACTGTAAGACAGCCTACCATCCTATGTGAAAACTGGTACTTATCATAAAAATAAAGAAAGTAACTACCAATTATCTTTAAAGGGGTTCAGAAAAATCAAAATCAAAGTTAAGAATGAAAGTCACTTGCATGAAAAATCCAATCACAATATATATTAAAAATATTTATTCTCGATACGATCTAAGTTGATCAAATTGGGGAAATCAAGATTTAGGCAATATGGAGGACAGTTCAACAAAGTCTGAGATCGAGCAAACAAGAATAGAGATTCAGGTCACAATCAAAATTAAGTACAACCCAAGATATAATTATGATAAGAAAAATAATCGAAGTCGATTTAGTCGTGATTAAGGAAACTAGGGTTCAATGGTATTGAAAACAGGAAACTAGGGTTCAATGGTATTGAAAACATTTTGGAGAAAAACAAGGGAAGATTTCATAAGGAGTCAAGTTAACAATCTCTCTCTAATACCATCAAGTCTGTCATTTGCTAAATCATTTTGTTTTCTCACAAGTCCCAATATGAAATCAATCTCTATATAACTATCATCGAAATTTTATAACCTTTAGTCATCTAAACCTTTACCATGATCACCATAGACAATTTTCTACTTCTAAAAATATTTTTCCCCGAACATACCCCTCTTATTTAGGAGTCAACACTTATTCGTTTAACCAAAATCCCAAATTCCTTCACCTCGTTTTAATTTAGATCCGAAACCTCTAAATTCAATTTATGAAATCCTTGAATTTGTTTAAATCAAGTCTCGTATTCACTAAACTCCAATACCACTATGTCACACAAAATTTTATTCTTGTTTATAAATCAACCTTCATAATTTCCTCAACGTTCGCCTTCAATTATTTTCCTTTTGAATTCTACAATTTCTCCAATCATCTAAAACAATTCCTATAGCTTAAAATCCTTGTTTTCTCTATCTCTAGTCACCCTCTTACAATATCTGGTTCAACTTCGCATAATCATAGAAAACAATCAAATTCTCATTTCCATCTCTAATTTTCACATAGTCTTGTAATAGTTCCCAAGAATCAATAACCAAGATTTCTAGTTCTCAAAAGTAGGTTGACCTCTGATATCCTCATTAGTTTTGAAATACATCCATGAATTACTCATAACCAAATTTTCTGTAATTATTTCTAAATTGATAACATTTATCACTCAATTCCATTCTAAACCTTTACCACATTTCTATCTCAAAAAAAAAAAAAAATTTTGACATCCAACATTTTGATTCCTACAAAATTATTACATAATAACCAATTACGTCATTTCCATACTAGATGGTTTACGTCACTTCCTCAACATTTCTCAAGCAAAATGGTATGAAGGTTCAAGAGTTTTCAAGGTATAGCTGACAGAATTATATATGAGACAGGGGATTGATGTAATCATGATAATTGTATAAGACAAGGAATGATGGAAATAAAATATTGGCAGGAAAGAAAAGGTAATAAAATTTGTGCTGCTTATCCGTTTTAAAAGAGGAAACCATTTTAAAATCCAGAGTTAAAATATCAAATTTAAGATAAAGTCTAGCAAAATCGTTGATTTGTCGAATTAAGAAGAAATTCATGGAAGAAGTTACCCAAAGGTTTATGAAAATAGCTAAAGCTACTCCTAAGTTAAATAATGAGAGACAAAGCAAAACAAAACAATTAATAATAATAATTATTATTATTATTATTATTTTTTTTTGAAGGACTGAAACAAAAATAGAGGAAACATGTTCAAAAGCATTTAGGGCGCAATCTGATAATCATATGCGTCTATCCAAAATTATGGTACTCTAAATCCTCGTCATACTAGTAAGCAAGGCTACGATAATCACAGAGTCCTCGACTTGGGCACATACCTCTAGAATCATGGTATTTAACATTTTCGCGGTGCCGCTAGCTTGGCTGCGAAAACCTTAAATTCCCACACCCGAGAAATATATCCAAGTCAACTATATGTCCTCACCATGCTGGCTAACATGACTGTAGAAGACTAGTTTCCAAATCTTAGATGACCTAGCCCATATAATTTCATCTTGACAAAAATTAAATTAAATCAATAATGAATACTCAAAAATCAAATCAATTTATTAACGAACATCAAAATTCAAAATGAACGAAATCCATCAAATCCTATAAATACGAACTCGGATGCAACAGCTAACATCAAGATTCAAAATTCAATAATCTTCAATTAAATCAATAAATACAAACTCAAATTAACAATAATCCATCAAAATCAAATTCGACAACAGAAAATAAGGATAAATCAAATCAAGGAAAATAGAGTTTTCAAATCGAAGTTAAATAAGATTCTCCAGGGTCGTCCCAGGAATCTCTCAAGGGTTCCTAACTGTGATTGAGTATCTTCAAAATATATCCTATTCCTAGTGCAGGCTGTAGTGGTACTCTAGTTCGAATACCACTACACTTTAGTCTCGACCTGCATGGGCCACCACTAAAAACGTGTCACGACCCGCACCCTAGAGTTAGGGCACGAGAACGTAACGACGCCCAGCCTACGCCGCAGTGTCGGCGGTAGAACGCTGTCCTAGGTCACAACATCTAATAATATAAAGCTAAGCAGTTTATACTCCCCGAATGGGGGTGACAAAGCAGATACAAATTCAATCACATCTAAGGTAGAGCATGATAAGGATAGATAAAACATGAAATCCAAACTAAATACAGGAGATAGAAGTCTAAGTGTCTAAGATACATGAACCCAGAAGTACATCTCAAAACTCAAATAAAGATACAGTAATCCCCAAAGTAAATACAACTCCAGACAAAAATGAAATAACTACCTAAACAAACCCTACTGTGTCTCCTCTAGGCTAGCAGGCACCTCCAGGCTATCTGTAAAATTTATCAACAGGTCCAGTCAGGACTGGAGCGAGCACAGTACATCTCAACATATCATAGCAGGTTAGAAAACATATAACATGCAGTAAAGTAAGATACAGGTACTGAGGAAAAAGTAGTATGTAAACAGGAGAGCTGTAATAGAAATATCTACTATACGTAAAGAGCTAGCATGTGACTAGTGAGTCAGAGTAAAACATAAACATGTAAATGGCCTGGGATGATTCAATGAAGACACTACGGAATGATTCAATGAAGAAACTACTGGTGTATTATTCACATGTCCACTTCTACTCCCCCGTACCCCCAATCAATACACAAGGATCCAGCTAGGTTATGTTATATGATTCCATGCAAGGCCCGCGAAGGGTGATACATGGATGTCCCATAAATGGGGAGTCTGGGGGTTACCCAACTGTGTAAGATTCAAGAGACTCTGTGATCATGAGAGTACATGTCACAAGTAATCAAGTGAACCAAGAAGCATAGTGATACGCCATGTAAGTGAAACGCACAGAACACGTAGTACCCGATGCTCCATAAGGATAACATCTCAAGAAAGGATCCATATAGTACCAATCCGTGAGACATCGTGACAGTACAAGTAAAGTAATCTACCGCAGGAAATAATTCTAAGCAGGATATGAAATGATCAGAGAATGTACTCGCCTCGATAACCTGAACAGCTGATAAGTATAGGAGGTCCCACTGAAGCCACAGAGTCCTATTTAAAGCAACACAAGTTACAAGGGGTTCAAGTTGTAATAAATGAATCTCTATAATCAATCTACATTATTCTAGGTTCTTCTAAGT
This sequence comes from Iris pallida, assembly GCA_029216955.1. NCBI lineage: Eukaryota > Viridiplantae > Streptophyta > Magnoliopsida > Asparagales > Iridaceae > Iris > Iris pallida. Next base: position 72,313 of record JANAVB010015813.1, read on the forward strand.
CAAAACAACTCTAGGTCGACTTCGGTCAAAAATCTAGTCAAACTAGGTCAAGTGTTGACTTATAGTTGACTTTGGGTCAACTGGTCAACTCTGGTCAAACAGGGTCAATTCTAGTCTAATATAAAGTATACTTCGTTATTTGTACGTCGAAACTTACGGCACACAAATCGAGATAAGAAGATTATCGGTAAGGCTGATAATCTTATTATAGTGATCCACGTATCCAACTTGTCAATTTCAGCGATGTGAGATCACTGGAATTGACTGATCTCAGTTTCGTTGTACTAATCTCGAAATACGAACATTATATGAATTAATTATTAATTAATTATAAAAAGGTTAAACTTAGAGAAATTATCAACAACATTGTCGGACGATGAAATGAGCATCGCCAACGTGTCCAGAATGGTCAAATTAGCTAGGATAGCCTACCCAACGGTCCAATTTGGACACAAGGGCATAAAGGTAATTTTTGGATTAAAACGGTGTCCGTGTCGGAGCCATTTTGCACCGAAAAACGTGCAAGAAAACAAGTCTACAAAATATAACAAATTATATATCCACGAAACCAGAATGTCAATACGAACCCAACGGTATCTCCAGAATTGGATTCCGTTGACCCGATCTCCATTTGGCCCGTTGACCAGAACTTGGAATTCCGGTTTGCACGGAAATGCGTGCCGGATCCAAAGTTCTCAAAACTCAGCAAACTACCTGTCAACGAGTCCAGAATAATGATACGAACTCAACGGTATCTCCGAAATTGGATTCCGATGAGCCGATCTCAAAATGACCCGTTGGTCAGGATATTGGTATCCGACTTGCACCGAAATGCGTGTCAGACCCAATGTCCACCAAAACCTAGCAAATTATATGTCAACGAGTCCAAAATGACGATACGAACTCAACGGTATCTCCGGAATTGGATTCCGATGAGCCGGCGTCAAAAAGTCCCGTTGACCCAGAATGTGGGACCCGCTTTGCACCGAAAAACGTGCCCGGGCCCACATTCTCCAAATCTAACAAATTTTATATGAAAACATGCCAGAACGACGCCACAAGTCTAATGGTGGTGTCAGAAATGAAATCTGGAGTCCCGTGTTCAAAAATGGAATTTTACAAGTTGGAAATTAAGAATTCGGACGACCAACTTTGGCGTCGAATTCAACCAATCAAACAAGCTCAAACTGAAATGAAATCTAAAGGGGGCAGGAAGAGGGTTATACCAGCTTCGCACCGGAACTGGTAGCACGCCAAACGGAGCTGCGGTGGAGGAGATACAAGCTGACGAAGTTGGCCCCGCGAAACTGTCCAAATTTAATACAATTTAAACGGTCAACTTGGTGGCCGGTTTTCATGTATCAAACGATAAAATTAACGGACGAAAAATGACAGGGATGAAGGTAGATATACCGAGATTGCGACGGAGCGAAGAAATCGCCGATCCAACGGTCGGATCTCCAAAAAATCGTGCGTGAAGTTGCTGCGACGGAGCGCCAAAATGGACTCGACTCCGCGCGCGTCACGACGGGACGTCGTTCAAAACGCACGAATCGCCTCGACGGCGCGTCCCGGAGGACGTTGGCCGCCATGGGGCCTACCCCAGTGGTGCGCCCGAGGGAGGGGGCCACCCACGACGAGTTGGCAACGCCGGTGGGCGGCCGGCGACGGCGCGGCAGCGCCGCCCACGCGCGCGCCTGACGCTGGCTGGCTGTGCCACTGCTGTGCGCACTCTCCGCGCGCGTCTCTGCGTCGTGGGGTCGCCGGTGACGCGCGGGGGGGGTGGCGCACTGGGCCAAGGTGGCGGAGGAGGTGGCTGAATGGTGTTGAAGGTGGTGGCGGTTGGTGACTGAGGTGGGAGGGAATACGGAAAGAGGAGGAGGAATGAGGAGTAGGCCGAGGGAGGAGGAGTCGACGTCGGCCATGGCCGACGGCCAGGGGGTGGTCGACGTGAGGTGGTCGGGGAGGTGAGGTGAAGATGATGGTGATGAAGAGGATGAAGGAAGAAGATGAGGAGAGGGAGAAGAAGTGATGGAGAGTGGTGGGTGGTGCGGTAAGGTGGCCGACGGCAAGGCCGGCCATGGGGGGTGGTCGACCTGGAAGAGAGGGTGGAGGAGGAAGAAGGCTCAGGTGGAGGCTGTGCATGGGAGTTGAGGGAGTTGTATTGTATGGGAGTTGTTTGAATTAAATGTGGAGAGAGAGAGAAGGATAAGAGAGAGAGAGATGGAAAAAATTGTCCACCCTAGAAATTAGGGCCGGCATGTGGGAGTGAGCTGGGGAGAATTTCATGAGGGGAAATAAATGGTTGTGATTTATTTAGATGATCCAATGGCTAGGAAGAATTATTAGGAAAATTGGTCATTCCAAAAGGGATAAAAATTAATGAAAAATTCTATTAAATATAGAAAAAATGGGTAAATAAATATCTGATATTTTTGGGCAACAAAATATTAGAGTGTCATGATGGAGAAAATCATGGAGCTGGACTGGGCTCGGTGGAGCCGGATTGGACGAAAACCGGACATTGTGCAAAAATCGAATTAAAATTTGGAATCGATGATCATGTGCAAATAAGTAGCACATGGGGATTCCAATAAATGGGGCACAAGTGGCGGACGGATAGTAGGCTCAAAGTGGGCCATGTCCATAGTTGGGGCCGACAGGTTTTGGTCGACAGGGGACCCACAAATCAAGTTGGAAAATGAATGTGACGCCGTGGCGTAAAATAAAATCGGGTCACGCGTCGGGAAAGTTGTGCGAATCAAATAGAGCCCAAAATGACATGAATGAGTGGAAAACGAAGGTCATTGGTGACGAGCGTCTCGAGTAAATCATGAATAAGGAGTTGGTTTCAAGAAACTGACTGGTCTTGCGCTCCCAATTTAAATGTCATGGTAACGCGCTGAAAATGATCAAGAAAAAGAGTGGGAAAATAAATATCACTCAAATGGTCTAAACCGACCCGAAGTTCAGCGAAGCAGAAAGAGCACAAGGGAACAAGTTTGGGTGGGACACCATATACCGTCATGAAGGTAATCATGTCCAGTCCAAAACTCGTGAAGAATATTTCCAGAATTGAACATCCCTGATACTCCAAATATCAATGGCATGGAAAAGTACACTTAAGGAAAATTAAACAGAATAAATTATTTATCAAACCAATAAATCAGAAAATAAAATAAAATGAAAAAAATCAACCCGAAATTCAGGGTGCTAACAGATACATATGCGGCTGGATGATGGATGAGCTTTATGCGGCCCAAAACAGTGGCGCATATGCGGCTGGGTGCAAAAGAACTCATGCGGCTGCGAAGGCTAGCCGCATGAAGTCCATGCGACAGGGGCTCATGTGGCTGAGTCTGAACAAGGCTATGCGGCTCAATTACTTGCCGCATGAAGATTCATGCGGTCAAGTACTCAAGTAAGTCTTATGCGGCTAGGAAAGACTTTCCATGCGGCTGAGCTCGAACGAGTCTCATGCGGCTCAGAGACTTGCCGCATGAAGATTCATGCGGTCAAGTACTGCTCTTCTTCTCCACCTGTCCGAGAAGAGGAGCCAAGCAACCATGGCTTCCAAGCTACACAAAACCTTCATCCGGAGCCCAAATCGGAACTTCCTTAGGTCAAAATGGGGTAGAATAAAATTCTCTACAACATGGAACCATCAAAACTTAAAAATAATGAAGTTTGCTAGATCAAAACCAAGAAAATCTAAAAATGGTTAAAACCTAGATCTACAAAGATTAAAGCTTCAAAATAGAAAACTTCAAGTTCTAAACTAGTATAGAATAAGGAGAAGAACATATTTTGACAAATAATTTGTAAGAAAACATCAACAACATTTATGGATCCATCTCTTGAGCAAGTTGGTACTTGCCTTGGTTGGTGGAGGAAAGTAAATGAGAGGAAATAAATGAGAGGAGAGAGAATGAGTTGAGTTATTATATAGAATCTTGAACCCATGGGTTCATGATGAACCAAGGTGAACCAAGAATAGGTTACCCTAATGAGCCAAAACTGTAGGCCCAAATGCAGGAAATAAATTAGGAAATAATATTTTATCGAATATTTTTTGGAAATGCATGAAGAAATACAGCATAATAAATATAGTAAAAATACAAGGAAAATACAATTTACCGGTTTACGTATTAAAATACGTATTCCAGGATCGGGGAGTGACATCTCTACCCTTCTTAGAAAAATTCCGTCCTCGGAATTCCAGCCAAGACAGGATAGTGAAATCAGGGCAAGCAAGGCCCAATCATATATAAATTAACTATCAGCAGTTATTATTATATATCACAAAGTGCAAAACAAGCAGGTGCAGATAAGCATGGAATCGTGTCAATAAGGTGCAAAATATACCTTATCAGTCAAACAAATGCGGATACCGAGATCTGATCTCGTCCTCGCGCTCCCAGGTTGACTCTTCCGGAGAGTGATGGTTCCAAGAAACACGGACAAGGCTTATCGTCCGATTCTTGAGTACCTTCTCTCGCCGGTCTAAAATAGATATGGGTTGTTCCTCGTAAGTTAAGTCGGTACCAACGACTAACTCAGAATGTTCGAGGACATGACTCGGATCCGGGACATACCCACGTAACTGGGACACATGAAACACATCATGTATGCCAGTTAACGAAGGCAGAAGGGCAAGTCGATAAGCCACATCGCCTACCCGAGCGAGAATCTTAAAAGGACCAACGTATTTTGGACTAAGCTTTCCTCGGGTTCCAAATCTGATGATACCCCGAGTAGGTGAAATCCGCAGAAACACTTGGTCGCCAACTCTGAACTCTAGAGGCCTACGATGCTGATCTGCCCAATGACGATGTCGGTCCTGTACAACTCGAAGGCGCTCTCTGACCAACTTAACTATCTCCACAGTCTGCGTGATCATCTCTGGTCCCAACAACTTCTGTTCTCCGACGTCGTCCCATGCCAAAGGGGACCTGCACTTCCTTCCGTACAATGCTTCGAACGGGGCCATCTGAATGCTAGCCTGATAGCTGTTGTTATAGGAGAACTCCACTAGATGAAGGTGATCCTCCCAAGATCCGCCAAAGTCCAAGGTACACGCCCGTAGCATATCTTCTAACGTCTGAATGGTTCTTTCTGATTGCCCGTCGGTTTGTGGATGATAAGCAGTACTGAATCTTAACTTGGTTCCCAAACTTTGGTGTAAGCTCCGCCAAAAATGGGAAGTAAACCGCGTATCCCGATCTGATACTATACTAACTGGAACACCGTGCTGCCTTACTATCTGCTTCATGTATATTTCTGCTAGCTGCTCAGTAGTCTGCCCAACTCGGAAGGGAAGGAAATGAGCGACCTTCGTGAGTCGATCTACTATTACCCAGACTGCATTCTTGCCAGCCGGGGATCTAGGTAAATCGGTCACAAAGTCCATCGTGATGTGCTCCCATTTCCATTCTGGGATAGGAAGCGGCTGGAGCAATCCTGCTGGTCTCTGCTGCTCGGCTTTCACCTGCTGACATACCAGACACTTGGATACAAATCTCGCTATCTCTCTTTTCATGCCATTCCACCAAAAGAACTGCCTGATATCTCGATACATCTTCGTTCCTCCTGGATGAATGGAGTAAATAGAACTATGAGCTTCGGACATAACTTCTTGCCGAAGGTCTCCACTCGGTACACAGAGTCTGTTTCCAAACCTGAGCGTACCATCTTCATGAATCACTAACTCCTTCCTACGGCCTGATTCACACTCTGACCGTAACTTCTGAATCTGTGGATCTCCTGCTTGTGCTGCCCTTATCCTCTCTACTAAGGTTGACTGAATCTGCATACTGGTCATTCTTCCTATATCCCTTGGCAAAACTACTTCGATTCCCATACTCTGAAGGTCTTCTAAAATATGCTTCTGCGAGGTCAAGATAAAGGCACTGTTTCTCCTACTCAGTGCATCTGCAACGATATTCGCCTTGCCTGGATGATACTGAAGATCTAAATCAAAATCCTTCAGCAGTTCTAACCATCTTCTTTGCCTCATGTTCAAATCTCGCTGCGTGAACACGTATTTCAAACTCTTATGATCAGTATAGATCTCTACCCGATCCCCGTACAAATAATGCCTCCACAACTTGAGTAAAAACACCACAACTGCTAACTCCAAATCGTGAGTCGGGTAATTCTTCTCATGGTCTCGAAGCTGCCGAGACGCATATGCTATCACCTTTCCATGCTGCATCAATACACATCCAAGACCCTTCCCAGATGCGTCACAATATACTGTAAAGCCTCCCGCTCCTACCGGAAGCGTCAAGATCGGGGCTGAGATCAACCTCTTCTTCAATTCTTCAAATAATGCCTGACAGCTAGCTGACCAAACAAACTCCACGTCCTTGTGCGTCAAACGCGTTAAGGGCGCAGAGATCTTGGTAAAGTCCGCCACGAACCTTCTGTAGTAACCAGCTAATCCCAAGAAACTTCGTACTTCTGCAACCGTTCTCGGGACTGGCCAATGCTCTACGGCCTCAATCTTCTTCGGATCCACTGACACTCCGGCCCCAGAAATTACATGCCCCAGGAACGAAATGTGATCTAACCAGAATTCACACTTGTCGAGCTTCGCATAAAGTTGATGCTCCCTCAATGTCTGCAAGACAGTCCTAAGATGTTTCTCATGCTCCTCTTCACTGCTGGAATAGACAAGAATGTCATCTATGAACACCACCACAAATTTATCCAAATACGGCAGAAAGATGCGGTTCATTAAATCCATGAATACTGCGGGGGCGTTGGTTAGTCCAACGGGCATTACTAAAAACTCATAATGCCCATATCTAGATCTGAATGCTGTCTTCGGTATGTCTTGCTCCCAGACTCTTACTTGATAGTATCCCGACCGAAGATCGATCTTGGAAAAGACACTGGCCTTGCTCAACTGGTCAAACAGGTCATCAATCCTTGGTAGCGGGTACTTATTCTTCACTGTTACTACATTCAGCTTACGATAGTCGATGCACATCCTCGTCGACCCATCCTTCTTGGGAACTAGAATCACTGGCGCGGCCCAGGGCGATTTACTGTCTCGGATGAATCCCTTAGACTTCAACTCTTCTTCATGTTGATACAACTTATCCTGTTCTGACGGCGACATTCTGTAAACTCTGTCTGCAATAGGCCTCGTTCTAGGGTTCAACTCAATGCTGAATTCTACCTCTCTGACTGGGGGTATCCCTGGGAGCTCATTAGGGAAGACGTCAAGAAAATCTTCGACCACTCTCGGAATCTGTCCTGGCTCTGACACTGCTGCTGAGATGACGCCTCCGGCTTGATTCTTCAAGGTTCGAGTAAAGATAAACTGCTCCATCCCAGGAATGCTGAATATGACCCTACCTCCTCTACAATCAATTATCGCATGACTGTCTCTCAACCAGTCCATGCCAAGAACAACATCAAAATTCCCCATAGGGAATTCAATCAATGATGCGGGCAATAAATGCCCACACACCACTACCGGACATGAAAAGCGCACTCTGTTCACTTCTACGAGCCCATTGCCGGTGAGTATATCCATCCTCTCCGGCAATGCCTCAAATACTAGTCCAATCCGTGTAGCATATTGTGCAGAGATGAATGAATGAGTAGCGCCTGAATCAAATAATGCTACAGCGAGAAATGAGGTGACGAGAATTTTACCTGCCACCACGTCACTAGACGCTAGAGCCTCTCCCAAGGTCAATGTGAGTGCCTGGCCCCGCGGAGCCCCTTGTTGCGGCCTTCCTCGACCATGCTGTTGCTGCCTCTGAGGGCCTCCGGCTTCCTGTGCCTGGCGGAACATCTGAGCCTGCGTTGGTAGACGCTGGGCTAGGGGCCTTACTGCTAATACTGGTCCTCCACTCGGGGTTGCCACCGGAGCTGGCAATGCTGGAAACTACTGAGCTGGCCCTCCTGGCCTCTGCATCATAGGACAAGTAGAAATACGGTGGTCTGAACTACCACACCTCAAGCATAAGCCATTCGCTGACCGGCACACCTCCCTCGTGTGCCCTGCCTTCCCATAGAATGTACAGCCCTGGGGTGCTCCCTGACGCTGTTGCTGGTTCCTCGGCTGCTGATGCCGAACTGGCGCTGTATGAGTTGATACGACCATCCTCCGTGGCGCTCCTGCATCATGAATACGTACACCGGGTGCTGGTGCCGATGTTCGCTGCATTGCTTCTCCTTCAACCTGGGAATGAGATCTCTTCTGACCTCCTGCCCTCGATGCCAACCTCTGCTGGGTAAGCTCGTGCCTCCGAGCTGCCGTCAAGACAGCGTCAAATGTCTGGTAGTCGTGTCCTTCCACAAGCTGCAATAATTCCAAATGAAGTCCCTGCTGGAACCTCATAGCTTTCTCTGGCTCCGTTGCCACCATTGATAGTGCAAAATGGCACAATCTGCAGAACTCTGCTGCATACCCATCTACGGTCTTGCCTGCTTGCTTGAGATTGATGAACTTCTGCTGGAGCTCATATCGAGCTACTACGCCAAAATACTTGGCCTTGAATCTGTCACTGAAGGTGGTCCAACGAACAGGGCGTCTTGTACCAACTTCTTCTGATGCCCACCAGTCGCGGGCAAGATCCTGAAGTACCAGTTTGACCTGATCAACCTTCTCATCATCTGGAACCTTGGCTGCCACAAGAATGGCTTCGATGTCTTGAATCCATGCATCCGCAGTGATGGCATCCTCCGTGCCATCAAAATACCTCGGGTTCAAGCGACGAAACCTTCCTGATGCTCCCGAGTCAACCCCGGCACTCCTCTCAAGAGCTAACTGAATCCCTTGGTTCAGCAACACGTTCTGCTCCTGCTGTCGAGTCTGTTGCTGTTGGTTAGTGACAAGAACCCCCCGGATGATCTCCAGGAATGCTACGGCGTCTGGTACTGCCGTCGTTGCTGGTGCTGCAGGTGTTTCAATAACCTGCGGCTGCACTGCCTCTGGTTCCCTTTCTGCTCGTGCCTGCACTGGAGAAGGTTCTCTCCCCTGTTACTGCCCAGTCGAGCCATGCTCTTGCTGCTCTTCCTCATGGGCCTCACCCGCTACTGAGAATGAAGCACCCCTATAGAGAAGAATATAAGATTATCAAGTCCGAACGAGGAAGATTTCGAGGATGCAAGTCAGGTTAGAGATCAAGGCAAGGACAGAGAATTCGAAACAGAATTTCAAGGGGAACAAGTTTTGATTGAGACTCCTAATAATTCGTAATACCCCACAAGTCTGAAAAATCAGACCTGCATGGGCCACCACTAAAACCTTGTCACGCCCCAGTACCGAAATACGGAGACGGACTAGGCCAGCTACACCATATGAGGTACGTAACGTCATACGGCGATCGTAGCTGTCGAGAGACTAGGGGGTACATGCTACAATCAAGTCTCCTATGGTCCCACAGAGTTCTACGTCTCAATCAATCAAATCACATCAGCAAATAGATGAACATTAAAGATAAAGCAGTAAGGCGTCCCCGACGCTTCATCAAAATGATCATGAGAGACTAGCTTCATAATTTAGCTATCTCGGAGAGTCAGGAGTACAAAATTATACACAGCTGCAGTCTGTTTAATTACAATTATATACTGACACAAAATATCAAGTAATCCGGCTAGCAGGTGCCGGTGGCTAAACACCGCAAAAGTATAAGCAGGAGTGGTGGAGAAGAAATCCACTCGAGTCCCCGAACTGCCATGCTCCTAGTATGCACCATGGATGTCAGGGAGAAAGATCGTGTCCTCTGGCTCTGCTACGGGATCTGGCCAAACAAAACCAGCGGGGTCAGCCCCGAATAGCAAGTACCGCCAAAGAGGCACAAGAGATAAGACTAAAAACCCAATTAATAGAATGATTGATAATAGTAATACTTATGCTACGATTATAGGGTAGCGCAACATCTTCGAACCCATATGGCACCCTTATAACCAAATAAGGACAAAAGGTACCGCATGGAGTCGGGACGTGTCGTACTCTATAACATTCACATAAGTTAAAAGGTATAAGCAATAAAATCTCCTGATCGTGACTTCGGTCGATAGCCTATCATAGCACAATAACCAACCCAACAATCAAACAAGAACATGGGTTGGATCATGTACTATGATAGACCATGTTCCTCAGTCATTCATAGAAGTAGCACTTCACAACCAGAATAAGTCTTCCGTTCATAACTTCGGTCCACAGCCTGTCATAGTGCGATAACCAACCCAACAATCAAACAAGAACGTGGGTTGGATCACGTACCATGATAGTCCACTTCCCTCAGTTATTCACGGAAGGTAATAGGGAACAAGCAAGTCGTTTTCACGGCCAATCAAGTCTACGAGTTTCTAGTGGGACGAGGTTATCCTCGCATCATGTTATTAGAAAATCCTCAGATCGTATCCTTCCAGCAAGGCTAGCCAACCCAGGGGTTCGCGTAGACAGGTATGATTGAGCACAGGTCCCTCGCAAGGCCACCTTGCTAAAACATATAATATATAGCAGGAATTAATCGGATACAGTCATCCACTCGTTGCAGATGACACAGTATCCGTGAAGACCAGCCGGCGCGTCAAGACAGTATCTCAAGGCGGCTGGTGTAACACGATCTCGGGATTTGCCCTCCCCATGCATCTAGTATATTTAGTTGCCTAATTTAACCCTAGGTGAAATCTTGGACCTTCATGCTGTGGCCTGCATGATTATCCCCCTAAAGTCGTACTTTAGTACGAGTACCCCAAAGAGGATTCATGTCAATCGGTATGTCAACATGTTCTACCCTCCTTAGTGTAATACATCATTGCAAATACGCCACGTGGAGTTACGAGTCTTTTGTCGAGCATGAACAAGAACTGGGACATTCAGGTACATGTATCAGGTAGGAGCACTTTGTTCTCCGGGGTCACATTAGTGCTCATATCATGCTCGGGACAAAAGGCGTAAGGATATAAAATGGGCATATAATATATATATAATAATAACAATAATAACAAGGTAACAATATAGGGCACAAAAGTCCATGCGGCTCAAAGGGAGTGAGTCCATGCGGCTGGGTCACTACAGGTTCATGCGGCTGGGACTACACGTTCATGCGGCTGGGACTGCACGCTCATACGGCTGGGACTGCACGCTCATGCGGCTCAGAGAGCCCCAAGGCGCATACGGCTGGAAAAGGCGAGTTCATGCGGACGAAGGGGTGTCAGCGTATGCGGCTGCGATCAGATGAAGTCCTATGCGGCTGAGCATGGGTGATACATATGCGGCTGGATGATGGATGAGCTTTATGCGGCCCAAAACAGTGGCGCATATGCGGCTGGGTGCAAAAGAACTCATGCGGCAGCGAAGGCTAGCCGCATGAAGTCCATGCGACAGGGGCTCATGCGGCTGAGTCTGAACAAGGCTATGCGGCTCAATTACTTGCCGCATGAAGATTCATGCGGTCAAGTACTCAAGTAAGTCTTATGCGGCTAGGAAAGACTTTCCATGCGGCTGAGCTAGAACGAGTCTCATGCGGCTCAGAGACTTGCCGCATGAAGATTCATGCGGTCAAGTACTGCTCTTCTTCTCCACCTGTCCGAGAAGAGGAGCCAAGCAACCATGGCTTCCAAGCTACACAAAACCTTCATCCGGAGCCCAAATCGGAACTTTCTTAGGTCAAAATAGGGTAGAATAAAATTCTCTACAACATGGAACCATCAAAACTTAAAAATAATGAAGTTTGCTAGATCAAAACCAAGAAAATCTGAAAATGGTTAAAACCTAGATCTACAAAGATTAAAGCTTCAAAATAGAAAACTTCAAGTTCTAAACTAGTATAGAATAAGGAGAAGAACATATTTTGACAAATAATTTGTAAGAAAACATCAACAACATTTATGGATCCATCTCTTGAGCAAGTTGGTACTTGCCTTGGTTGGTGGAGGAAAGTAAATGAGAGGAAATAAATGAGAGGAGAGAGAATGAGTTGAGTTATTATATAGAATCTTGAACCCATGGGTTCATGATGAACCAAGGTGAACCAAGAATAGGTTACCCTAATGAGCCAAAACTGTAGGCCCAAATGCAGGAAATAAATTAGGAAATAATATTTTATCGAATATTTTTGGGAAATGCATGAAGAAATACAGCATAATAAATATAGTAAAAATACAAGAAAAATACAATTTACCGGTTTACGTATTAAAATACGTATTCCAGGATCGGGGAGTGACATGCTTTCTTGGAACTTTGCATTTCATATCGAACTCGGAATAGAAGGATATAGTATTAATCGTTTGCTTATGCGATTTTAGGTGATCGTGCAGGCTAGCACACGATTTTGAAGGCTCATTTTCCTTAATCAATCAACGGTGAGTAGCTCGACCTTCTCTTCTTGATCCTCTTATTCTCCAATCAATCGACAACATAAATAGCCCGAATGCTAGATATAGAGGCGAAGATGCAATGTACATAACTATTTTATAGAATTGTACATGTTTACTTGTGTGGACAACTTATGCACAAGGACGATGAATCAACGAAAGAATACTACAAAATGATAAGGTGGTATACGCCGAACATGGTTAAGTTTCTTATGAAATTATAGACCATGCTTGAATAACTAGTTTTAGTCTAGCACGGTCATGGACAACTTGTGCACAAGGACGATGTTTCCTCGAATGGTAACCTGGGGCCACAGGACCGATTCGGCCAAGGAAAAACACGATATATGTAAACCCCCTAAATTTTTACAACTATTTTTTTGAAATTTAAATTTATTTATTTTCGTATTTACTCGTCGAGTGCGAATATGTGCTGTTTGCAAAAACAAAAGTATAGAACTTTATTGATACAAACTGTAATAAAGATTACAAGAATTCTGGGAAAATTACAACTGTAGGAATCCAATCTCGATGATGATTGCTTTATCCCTTGGACGATGTGAACTTTGAAGACGAAGCCTTTGAAGTTGAAAACAACTCAAGAAAACTGAAGGCGAAAGCCTCGGAAGTTGAAGACAAAAGTCTCGGAAGAATGCAGCAGCACTTTGGCAAGAACTCCTGAACTCTCTAATTTCTGATCTCCGATCTTGATCCCCCTGAATGAAGACTTGAAACTCTATTTATAGAGTTCTGGAAATAACTAACTTTCAGTTATTTTGGACTGCGCATGATGATTTGCGCAGCATTGGTTTGCGCAACATTGATTTGCGCAGATAGTTACTGGATCGTGGGCCGACTATCGTGGACACATGGCATGATTTGATAGAAATACGCATGATCGTGCATAAACAGTTGCCACGTAATGAACAATTGATGGCATGAATGCCACGTGTAACTTAACAGTTACATTTGATAGAGTGCGCAGAGTTGAATTGCGCATACATGATTTGCGCAGACTCAAACTGCGCAGCATTGGTTTGCGCTGCCAGCTGTCAGCCGCCCTCGAGCACTGTGCGGCGCAAGAAACGAACAGACTCCTTGTTATTCGCGCTGTCAGTTGTCAGAAAAGATTTGATTTGATTTAGTAATGATGACTTCTGCCACGTCAGCTTGCGCAATCGGTTGTGTGCGCAAAGCAGTGTGCGCAATCGGATTGCTGCGCAATCTGTTGTCTGCGCAATTCATCAAAATGATGGGTTTCTTGATTTCTTGACTTTGTTGATTGATGCAACTTGATTTTTTAGGACCTACAAGACCCCCTTCAAAGTTTTCGAAAGTTGATTTAATTCAAAGTTTCGAAATACTTTGAATTTTTGAATTTTGAATCAAATTGCGCATGATGATGAGCTGTCTGCGCAAAGCGAAGTGCCCCCAATTTCAGGCGCAATCCATGGCAGCCGTTTCGTATTTCGAAAGCTATAAATAGCCTCTTTTCACTTTCATTTTTACTTTGCATCCGTTGATCTTTTGAGAGAAATTCCCCCGAACCCTTGCTGTCCTCCTTCTCCGACAAACAATGGCCCCACGACGATCCTCCACCGCCGCCGCCGCCGCGAAAGGCAAAGCTCCGGCCGAGTCTTCATCCAGGACTGCGCGACGAGCCTCTCGTCACGAAGCTACGCTCCCCGCTCTGAGAGGTTGTTTAACCGATCGAAAACCCTTTTTAGGGTGTTTTGACTTCCTTTGATCTTCGAAACTCATTTCTTTTTAGAGATGAGTTCATCTTGCGCCATCCTTTTTAGGATTTTTGGTTGCATAAACAGTCAGTCTTCATTTTTATGAAGATTGTAATCCTGCGCAATCTATCGAATTGTGCTGACAGAATGTCAGCGCAATCGATTGCTTTGCGCTGAATGTCAGCGCAATCGATTGGTTTGCGCACCCTATTATGATGCGCAAACTAATGTTGCGCAATCCATGTTAGCGCAATCTGAGGATTGTGTACTCTTCTGTTTTGCTTGTCTAAAAAATAGAATTTTTGACTTGTACTGATCTTCATCTGTTTTTATGCAGTTGAAACCAATGAAGATCCAAACTATGAACATTTTGTGGGAACTTTGTCTGAATCTGAATATAAAGAAGATTTGTCTCACGTCCATTATCCTCAATACGATCTGCCGACTTCTCGTCAAGCAATATTGATTTCTCAGGACAACGAAACTTTAATGTGTCTAATGAATGGACAGCCTCTGGAATCAGCAGATGCTGTTATCCACAAGAAACCCTTATTCTTGTTTGGTGATGCCTTTGAAAAAGTCTCCCAGCCTAGGCCAATGATGGAGGAGATGGTAGTCCACCGGGAAGACAGATCATTCTTCATTCCTAAAATTGCTCGATGCCTTCCTTTGTCACGGTACGCTCATGCGAGCTACCCAAGGAAAATGGATTGGAACATCACCCTTCTCCAGGATGCTCGTGCAGGGAAGATCTTTGTAAAGAAGGTTAACGGGAAAGATATGTTTTACAGCTCTTCTGACAGATACAGTGTTATGTTGAGAGGTTTAAGACCCAGCTGCATCCCACCGGAAAACTCCTCTATGCTGATGCCCGTCAGAACCCCTATATTCGCAAATGAATTTGCGAAGGAAGAAGGAAGATACCCTGAACAGGATATCAGAATGACTGGATTAGTGAATCCAGATTACAAACGATGGAATTGCATTGCAAATTGGGTTCTGACAACCTTCCAAGATAAACTTCAACAAATTAACCTGTTTCAAGCAGTGCATGCCACTGTATACGGGTTTGCTCCTAACCCTCAAATGTTTTTGGCCTTGGCTGAGCGATACAATTACAGAACAGGAACCTTCATGACCCCGGGTGGAGAGATGGGGTTTGCACTCCACGAGATGAAATACATCTCATACTTGCCCATGGCGGATGCTCCATATGAGGAGTTTGTTCCCACAAATGACGAGTTAGAGAAACTCAGAAAAGAAAATGCAGAAATGGTAGCAGTGTTTGAAGAACTGCTATGCCATTACAAAATTTGCTCTTTGTACTATAAGAGTGCTACGGCCAACACTTGCTATTCTTCGAAGTGGTTGCCATATTTGTTCTTAAATCATATTGAAGAGAAGAAAACCAAGGAAAATGACAAATGTTACCCTCATTTTTTCAAACCCCTGATTAACACGGAAGTCATGAAGATGATGGAAGAAAGTAAACATTATGATAAGGAAATGAAGGATGATTATCAATGTCCACCTTTAAAGAAAGGTGACATTTTGGAGAGTTTTTTGAGAATGGGTTACAGACCCATGTCTAAAGAAGCCCAGTTAGCAGGGTTTCTGACACACTGGCTCAGACGATTCGTGGTCCCGGGATCTAGTGCAGTGGACCGTTTTCATCGCGGTGTACTTTTTGCTGCCGTCAAGCTAGTCTTCGGTTATAAGGTTGACTTGTTATCGGCAATGACCTGCAGATTGAATGCGAGTCTTCGCTTGTATGTTGACTTGATGCTGAAGGCAAAGGGAGAGAAAGAATTCCCCCGTCTCGAAATGCCGTACACTTATCTCTTTGGATGGTTACTCCTCCACTATCCAACTTTAATGGACCCTGGTATGGGACCAGTAGATGGCAGCTTCTTGCGCAGATATTCTCAGGGTAAATGGAAGTACACCTCTCTGAGTGAATGCAGATTCGTTTTAAATTTGAACAGAGGATGGAACTTCTGTTGCGCGCCTCTCCCGGCCGGTCATGACCAGATGCCACCCAACATGGTAGATTCAAAACTGCAGCCCTTAAACCGTGTGGCCTTTGAATGGTTGAAGACAATTCGACCATCTCATTTAGTATACCGCTTTGAAGAAGAATGCTTTTTGGAACCATACCTCCCTAGCCGTTTTGCTAGACAATTTGGGTATGATCAGTTCCACGTAGGGAACGCAATCACCTGCCTTCAGGGAAAAGGTTTCTTGATTGACGGGGCCCGAGCTTGGGCCTACTACAATGCCCGTGACACAAAGGCTACCTTCTCTATGCCACCAAAGAGCACTCCTCAAGGGCCTCGGATGCTCTTTACATACTCGGTATTCTATACATCTGTAAATACTTTTGCCGAGAACTTTAATCTCGCCGATAGTTTTGCTTCTGCGATAAGATTGAGGAAAGGGAGGATAGCTTTATCAATCCCTGCCAATGATGAGGCAAACGAACCGGCGGATGAACCCCTAGAAACTTCAAGAGAAATGATGTTCCAACAAGAGATAAACGCAGCAATGCGGATCTCTCTAAGAGTGGGAAAGTCTCCTGCCAAGAAAACAAGAAGAGAGGAGCCTCCTGCTCCTGCAGCAAAGAAGAAATTGGTCTTGGAGCATTCTTCTGATAAAGTGACTACAAGATCCCAATCTCGGCAGCTAGCCGAGACAAATCAAGAATTTACTACTACACCAACTTCTGTACAGAAGCAAACAGCACCAATAAATGTAGAGAGTCCCGATAGACCTCTACACAGAAAGAAGAAGAAGTTGGTTACCAGAAGAAATTTAGAAGCCTCTCCTTCCAAACAACTCCTGACTTCAGTAGATGCTGCAGCAGGATTTATAATGCCATCTCCCACCCCTGTTTCTGAATCAGGGAATAAAATCCTTGAAGAGACTGAACAAAGGGGAGATCTTGACCCCAGAACTGAAGTTGAAATACTCAGAGAAAACATCATTGAAGAAGAGCTAAATATTACACGACCCCTTTCACCTATCGTGGCGACGACTCAGCTTCCTCCTACCCCAAAGACTCTTCGTGAAGAAGAAGAGCATAAAATGATCGAAGCTTTAGAAGATTGTTATAGCCTGCAGGAGGATCTCACCGCAACTGACAGTGGGAATGTAGCCCAAGAAGAAGAAGAAGATAAGGATGAAGAAAGCTCTTCGTCTGGAAATATTGATAAGTATATATAGAATCCTGAAGGGGGCAACGAAGAACACATATCTCTTGAAACCGCCGACGATGCTTCAGATCCTAAAAAGGATATTGAAGTAGAGGCGTTAGTAGAAAAGGTTGTTAACCCTGATGAAGACGTCGAGATAGAAGTATCCCCTGAAGAAGTGGCTGGTGAAGATGTTCAGCAAGAGAGTCCCGCTACCGAACCCCAAGGTATAAAATGATATTTAACAATCTTCTTTCTTTAAAATAGATTGATATCTAATATCTTCATTTGTAGTTCTTGCAGGTCTTGATACTCTACCAACACCTCCGAGGGACCTGGTTATGATGCCTATTCCAACGGTAGTTGTTAGTAGTAGCCATCACTTATCTTGCGGCTCTGAAGCGGGCAGCAGCCAAGCTGTCGCAATTAAAGCTACTTCCATTCAACGGGAGTCTATTCCAGCAGGAAATGCAGTTGTTGTTAGATCCAATCAAGGTAAGACTGCTTTTTTTTTAATTTGATCTTTTTGTTTATTGGCAAATTAGTAAAATAATAATTTTACTTTTTTTGCAGAAGAACAAACAGGAGGAGCAGCTAGTTCTACTCTGGCTCCTTTGTTTAAAGAGCCTATCATTCATCAGCAAAGGATTGAGCAACCGAATACTCCATCCTCAACAGGGGTAGCTTCGACTCCTGGAACCATAGCCATCAATCAGCAAGTTGTCCAATCTTTTACCAGATGTTTCTTTGAGTCATTGGGATCTCTTGTCCGTAAAATGATAGAGAAGGAAGGAACTAACTTCATTATGGTTAGGGACCCCACTTCTTTCCTGATAAAAGCCATAAGAGGCCAAGGAGACGAAGCCCAAGCCGTTCTTCTTGAACATATATTAGATGAGTTGGAGGTATCCATAAGGAAATATAAAGAGCTCAAGAAGAAGAATATAGACTCTCTGGTACAAGCTGAATATGAACGACTAGCCCAAGAAGCTGATATGGAAAGGATAAACCTTCAGAACCTATTAGAAGCTCATTCTGCAAAGTCAGCTGAATTCAACTCAAAGATAGAATCAGTTACTTTGGCAGCTGAGAACAAAGGACAGAGGCTTGCTGAATTGAAAGCGGAAATTATTCGCCTTCAGAAGGAATTTGAAGAAGAAACTGCCAATCAACGGTTTATGATTGAACAACTCAATGCCCTAATTCAGGAGAAAAATAAGTATGACGAGACTTATAGTGCTGAAATTACCCGCAGGACAGTAAATATGCCCATCTTTGATGAAGAAAATGGGATGGAGGAAGCAAGAATGAGAGTAACAACTAGTCACGAAGAAGAGCTGCAGACATTGAAGCAGCAAATCGACAATTTAATTATTCCTCCTTCTTGATTAGAACTTTTTTGTATCTTTGCTTTTGCTGCTATGGAAGCATTTTTTGTAATGTCTCATATTTCCATAAATAAAAGACATTTTTTTGTTGTGGCTCCATTATTTATTGCATATCTTATTAGATATAAATAATAGAGATAGAAAATATATTCAAAGGTGCAAGACATGATATATTTTTTGATATTTTTGTAGAAAATAATTATATTCATTATATCTGTTCAGAGGTAATATGGACATGGCAGAATATATTGAATATTATTACTTCGACTTGACAACTTAGTCGAAAACAACCAGTTGCTGATATAGATAATGAACGATGATGAACCGTCAATGTTTGTGAAATAAATGAACGGGAAGACCGTCAAATGATGAATGACAATGAACGGGTGAACCGTCAAGTGGTGATGAATGGGTAAACCATTAAATGGAAATGAATGGATAAACCATCAGGTGAAATGAACGGGTGAACCGTCAGGTGATAGTAATGAACGGATGAACCGTCGGATATTAATGAACGGATGAACCGTCTGATGAATGTGATAAATGAACGGATGAACCGTCGCTTCGTTATTTGAGGAACTTCTGTCTATAAATATAGCAGAAATCTGACAGGAATGAACACTTCTGCTTTTCAACATAAAAATGTCGTCCGGAGAAGCATCTAAGAAGGCCGAGATCGCCCCAAAGGTTGAGAAGGGCACTGAAGAGCGCCCTGTCGATCCAATCCAGCCGAAGGAGGCAAAAGCGGGCGAAGGTCCGTCTACACCCCAGCCGCCACGGGATATCTTGGACTTCCTGCTCGAACCAGGAAAGACTGAAGAAGAAGAAGCCATGAGGATGGCCGCCTGCAAATTCCTCGTGGGTTCCAGCAAGGAGGTTCTTAGCTCTTTTGCTGATCATGTCTTCGAGAAGGACGGCAGTGGCCCACGTCCGAATATAGAAAAAGATGATAGTGACCTTTAATATTATGTACTATCATATGATGAAATAAAATTTGCATTTTATTTATGAACCTGATCCTGTTTGACGATTTTACAAGCATTTACATTTATACAAAATACTTCTTAAGAAATTTGCCATTGATAGGCATCATGGCAATTCGACCATCAAGCTCTGAAAGTTGATAAGCTCCATTTGAGAAGACTTTGCTTACAACATAGGGACCTTCCCATTTCGCATTGAATTTCCCTTTGCTCATATGAGTCATAGTCATAGGACGTCTGACTGCTAGAACAAGTTCTCCTTGTTGAAATGCTCTGACTTTAACTTTGCGATTGAAAGTCTTTGAGATGCGGGCTTGATATAGCTCAATATGCTGTTGAGCCATTAATCGCTTCTCATCCAACGCTTCTAACTCTTGAAGTCGAAGAAGATCGTTGTTCTCTGTAGTAAGCTCGTTAGCGATGGCAATCCTTAAAGAAGGAATTTGCAGCTCTAAAGGAAGAACGGCTTCACAACCATACACTAAAGAGAAAGGTGTAAAGCCTGTTGGATTACGGACTGTAGTTCGATAGGCCCAAAGACATTCGCCAAGTTTCTCGCTCCAGTTTCGTTTGTTAGTGGAAACAAACTTCTTGAGGAGTTTAATGATGGTTTTGTTAAAAGCTTCAGCTAAACCATTAGCGGCAGGATTATATGCTGTTGAAGCAACATTATCAATCCGATGATCATCACAGAATCTAGTGAACTTCTGACTGATGAACTGAGGTCCATTATCATGAACGATTCTTCGGGGTACACCAAATCTATAGATGACGTGGTGTTTAACAAAGTTGATGACACTGCTAGTCTTAACCTCAGTCAGTGGTATAGCTTCAGCCCACTTGGAGAAATAATCCGTTATCGCCAATATGAATCGATGTCCTCTAGAAGAAGGAGGATTAATGGGCCCTATGATATCCATACCCCAAGCTTCAAAAGGCCAAGAAACAGCCGTCGGGTGTAAAAATTCTGATGGTTGATGAATGAAGTCTGCATGGATTTGACAAGCTCGACATTTCCTTGCATACTCTATGGCATCCGATACCATAGAGGGCCAGTAGTAACCCATGCGTCTAATGCGGTCCTGTAGCTTAGGACCAGGCTGATGTGCTCCACATACACCGTCATGAGCTTCACGCAGTACTTGCTTAGCTTCATCACCAGCGAGACAGCGTAAAAGAAGACCGTCATAAGTTCGCCGATAGAGAGTTTTAGTAGTTTGATTATAATAGAATCGGAGAGATCGTCGACGAACGCTTGTAGCCTCCTTAGGATCTTCGGGGAGTATGTCATGTACCACGAAGTCGATAAAAGGAGTTCTCCAGTCATCATAGATAACATTAACTTCAGCAAAATTGCTGAATTCAATATTACGATTATTTTCAATACAGAACAGTTCTCGATTGGAGATAACTACCACCTGCTGTCTTTTAATAGGGATAGCTAAGACAGCTGCAAGATTGGCTAAAGCGTCTGCTTCAGTATTGCAAGCCCGCCGCACATAGTCAATGAAGAAATCTTTGAATGATATAGCTAAATTGATTGCCGCCTCATGATAAGGTACTAGGTCTTGATGACGTACTTCATAGGTTCCTCTAACCTGATTAACAACCAGTTTAGAATCACCGTATACTTCAAGATATTCAACGTTCAGTTGTTTAGCTAACTGAAGGCCAATAAGTAGAGCATTATACTCTGCTACATTGTTAGAACAAGGTTCATCTAAAGAGTAGGCTCTTTGGATAGTTGATCCGTCTGGAGAAACGAGGACCACTCCAACACCTGCCACAACAGCACCATTTGGTCCAATCCTTGATGCACCATCAAAGAATAAACGCCAGGTTGGAAATTCTTCGGAGATCATGTTGACTTCCAATGTTTCGTCTGGAATTTCGTCATAGAGCTTAGATGTCTCAGGTACAGGATGAGCCGCTAAAAAGTCCGCCAGCGCTTGACCTTTGACAGACTTTTGTGGAACATACACCATGTCATATTGAGCTAGCAGGATTGCCCATGTAGCCAACCGAGAATTAAGTGTACTTGGTTTCTTCATAAGTACCCGGAGAGGGTTAACTCGAGATATAACATGAATAGTTTGACCAATGATATAATGCCTCGTCTTTTGTACAGCAAACATGAGAGCCAAGCATTCTTTTTCAACTGGACTATAACGGTGTTCAGCACCAATCATAGTACGGCTAAGATAATAAATGGCCTGTTCGTGACCTTCTTTGTTCTTTTGGGCAAGTAAAGCACCCAATGAATGATCCATAGCACGGACATACATTAAGAACGGAATACCAGAAATAGGTGGCACCAAGACTGGTGGGTTCATGAGATATCGCTTGATATCATCGAATGCTTGTTGACATTCTTCAGTCCAAACGAAAGATACACCTTTCTTCATTAGTTGAGTGAATGGTCTGCAACGTCCAGACAAGTTCGAAATGAATCGCCTGATGTATGCAAGTCGACCTTGGAATCCTCGTAGCTCTTTTAAGTTGCGTGGAGGACGCATCTCTTGAATGGCTTTGATCTTCTCGGGATCTACGTGTATACCCTTAGAGGTAATGACGAAGCCGAGAAATTTGCCACTAGAGACACCCAAGAACGACTTGGTGGGATTCATTTTGAGTTGATGTTGGCGCATGAGATTGAAGATAGTTCTCAGGTCTTGGAGGTGATCTTCCTTTAGACGACTTTTGACAGCAATATCGTCAACATAGCATTCAACAGTTTTGCGAAGATGATCTTTAAAAATAGTACTCATAGCACGTTGGTAAGTTGCACCAGCATTCTTAAGACCAAATGGCATCACCGTATAGCAATAAACACCACGAGGAGTGCGGAAAGAAGTATGCTTTTCATCTTCAGGATGCATCTTGATTTGATTGTATCCAGAGAATCCATCCATAAAAGATATTCGTTCGAACCCACAAGTATTGTCGATCATGACGTCCGTAATAGGAAGAGGAAATTCATCTTTTGGACATGCTTCATTAAGATCCCGGAAGTCAATACAGACTCGAATTTTGCCAGTTTTCTTAAGAACTGGGACGACATTGGCTACCCAATCAGGATGTTGTTCTTCTCGAATGAAGCCACAAGCAATGAGCTTTTTGACTTCGTCATCGATCGCATCCATCATTTCTGGTTTGAAGCGTCGCTGTTGCTGCTTAACAGGTTTTGCGTTAGGCAAAATGTTCAGTTTATGTGTAGCAATCTTGGGATCTAAACCTGGCATGTCTTCATAACTCCAAGCAAAGACATCGATATATTCTTTAATAAGAAGAATCAACTCTTCCTTGTCTGTTTCTGGAAGATTTTTGCTGATAAAGATTGGACGAGGCGAGCTACTTTCTCCTACATCAACTTGAACTAATTGATCTTCAGTAGGTGGTTCACGTTGTTCAAAACGAAGTACCCACTGATTGTCCATATGCTGAGCCCAAGGATCTGTTTCAGGATTTTCTTCCACATCCTCGTCATAGCCTTCTGGAAGTTCAACGGAGACCATATTAGATGATACGACCAACCTATGAACTTTACCAATGCTAGTATCAGAATCCCAAGATCTGGAATCAGATGAGTTAGAGCGTTCTTCACTGTCAGAGTCGGAGACTACTGGGGATAATAATGGAGGAGAAGCATATCCGAGACCTCTCTTAGTCCTGCTATAGTACATGTCTGACTTTCCTTTCGGAACAGTTGTACGGATAGGAGTTCGTCTACCCTTACCGTAATTGAAGCCACTTTTGAAATCATAACCCATTTTCCGAATGATGTCTTTTGATTGTTGACTATAACGATGGAGTTGGATACGCCCCGTGTCGTTAAGTTTACTGTCATCCGTATAACTAAATTTTTGTTCTGGTCCTTTAATAAAAATTATTGGACTTTCGCCTCTCTTTCGAGAAGAGACAACAAAGTATGAATCATCTGAGTGTTCGAGTAAGACCTCTGTATGAAGAGATTGCACAACTCCCATTGTAATTGATTGGAAGCTATCTAACATATCTAAATAGTATTTAGTATGATAAATAACATCAGTATACTGGAAAGTAGGTGCTTTTTCATTGATTTGTACATCAGTATTTACAACAGGACCTTTGGCCTTAGCAGGCTTAGTCAGATTAATTACAAGAGGGGGAGAAGAAGAACGTGGAGGCGGTTTGTTACGACGGAGGTCGATAACAAGTGGCTCAGAGGAAGTGAGCTCCTTTTTTTCTTTGTTGCGAATGAGATCAACAACAATTGGCTCAGAAGAAGTGAGCTGCTTTTTGTCCTTGTTACGACGTAAATCGATAACAAGTGGCTCAGAAGAGGTGAGCTCCCTTTGATCTTGATCAGCATCAACTGACTTCTTTTGTACTGGCAAGTGAATAGCCAATGGTTTAGAAGACTGAGGATGTGAAACTCGCCCTTTGACAGGTATGATAAGAATGTCTTTAGGCGTCGCTTCTTGTTCTTCTTCAGTGTCTAATGCTAACACGATTTTCATGAATTCATCCTTATACATCCGAGCGTCGTTGCAGTATGCTTCAACACCTTTGAAGGGATAAAGATCCGCAACCTCTTTACGAACAACGCCTTTGTCATCAACATATTTGAAACATTGATGAAGGGTTGATGGAACAACATTGTGCTCGTGTAAGAATGGTCTCCCCAATAGAGCGTTGTAAGAACAACCAAAATTGTCAATAATGTAGAATGTAACTTTTGTGCGAAGATTGCCAATTTGAAGTTTTAGGCGAATCTTGCCCAAAGGTTCACTCTTTCCTTGATTGAATCCAAGGATGGTAGTGATTGTAGTGGAGAGACTATGCACAGGAATTTTCAAAGCATCGAGCATTGTCTTCGGCATGATACTAAGAGCAGACCCTGGATCTATCAGAATACGATCGACTTTCATCGAATCGATATATCCTGTATAGTAAAGAGGACGGTCATGCCTGTTGTCTTCCATCAGCATGTCATCTTGCGTAAAAGTTATGTTCGGAATGAATTCCTGAACACTATTACAAGAGACTGATTCTGCTTCGGGCTTTTTGAGAAAGGTTAGACAAGCTTCTGCTTGCATAAGAGCTTCGCTGAGGGTTTCTCGAGTCTCTTTGGAAAGACGCAAGAGTTCAAAGATAGACAACTTTGCTGGGGTATTGGCTAGTTGAGCCAATATATCGAAGTTGTAAGGCTTCTCAAGTCCTGTAGGAGACGATTTCTTCAAAGGTTTATCAAAGCGGACTTGTTGTTTGCCTTTATCAGCAGTCACTGGCTTGGGAGAAATAGGAATCACAACTGGTGAAGGTGTAGCAGGATTCTCTTCAGCTAGAGCAGGTTGTGCTGAGGTAGGTTCAGGAGAAGAAGTAGGATTCTCTTGAGTTTCAGGGTAATCCTTCAAATAGGGCTTTCCTGATCTGGTGCCTAATAGAATTTCTTCGTCAACTATGGGATCAAAAGATACCATGTTGCAAATCTTCGTCTTGCCTTTGGAGCGACTTTTCTTCTTGGAAGAAAAAGAATCCTCGAACTCTGAAGTAAGATCGGGGTGAATCCACATAACCTCACCATTGTTTAGAGACAAAGGAACGAGACCTTCATTTGGTGGAGAAGGAATATTTTCAATCTCAAGAGTAGTTTTCGGAATAGGAATGACACCATGCTGTATCATCTGCGGGGGAAAGTTACCGAACTGAACTGAAACCATATTGGCGGTGACAGTCTTTTCATCTTGTTGCAGAGTAACAACTCCAGCATTAACAAGCTCTTGAATCTTGCCCTTGAGCACATAACATGCTCTAGTAGGATGTCCAATGAATCGGTGGTAAACACAGTACTTAGGATGATCGGTCTTACCGACTTCATCAGGTTTCTTTGGGTCTGGGAGCTGGATCTTATTGCTTTTGAGTAAGCAATCGAAGATACTTGCCGTGTCATTCTCGTCAAAAGAATACTCTACCTTAGGACGAGGTTCCCTCGGTTGTGGTGCAGAAGGAGTGGAAGTGGACGTAGGCTGAGCTACGTTGACAGCCAAAGACTCTTTACTTTTCAGATTAATGTTCAGAGTCTCTTTGTTCTTGCGGTTGTTTTGGCGATTTCCACCGCCTGACGCTTGATGTTCATCCCGATCGGGGTTAGACATTTGTACCCCCAACTGTTTGAATTTATCAGCACTTACTTCAGCTGCTTTGGCATTAACAATGAAGGATGGCCAGTCTTGAAACTGAGTTGAGCCTGTCCACATACTGATAATAGGCAAGAGATTTGCCTTACAAGTATCTATAATAACAGCAGCAGGAATCCCTGGAGGCATTTTCAGGGCTTCTCGGCGAAAACGTTCAATGAAACTCTCTGCAGTCTCATTATGTTTCTGTTTGATTTTATTTAGGGCTGACATAGTCATGTCATTGAATCCCTCATAGAATCGTTCTAGAAAGATTTGCTTGAGACCTGAGAAAGAAATGATACAACCATCGGGCAGACTTCTGTACCAGTCATATGCTACGCCGGCTAAACAACCGACGAACACTCTAGTAAGAAGAGCGTCGCTTGGTTGAAGTTGAACAGTCATTACCTTGAAGTGATTGATGAATTGACTTGGTGAGGTACTACCATCAAAAAGAGCGATTGTTGGAATCTTGTATTTGGGAGGAAATGGAACTTCTTTCCATTCGACGGGATATGGCTGTTTGATTCCCAACCTTTGCAGGTTGTCTTTCTCTTTGAAAGCTTCAAACTGAGTTCGTAAAAGCTTGACTGCTTCATTAGCATCTTCAGATGAAGAGGAAGGAGCCGTGGTAGGAGGAGGGACAGCATTATAAGCACTACCCCCAGCACCTGATTGACTGGGTGTAGTTTGAACTTGTACTTGCACAGGAGGCATCTGAGGAGGTACTACCCCCAGCCCAGTATTGACAGGCACCGATGAAGCTATGATTTCAGGGTTTATAGCAGCCGGTACAGTTGGTGGGGTAGCATGTTGTGCCATAATGATAGAATGCATACTGGCGACCATTTCAGCCATGGTTTTCAATTTGTCCTCCAGTGCAACAATCCGCTGTTCTTGGTTTACAGAAGTTGAAGCATCTGGATCATCAGTAACAACATATGCCGTCACTTCTCTAGGCACAGTAGACGAAACTGTTTGTTCAGAGCTTTCACTATATGCATCATAATCAGAGAAAGATTCGTCTCCTGACTGAAAAGTAGGAAGATAAGCTGAAGGACCTTGGGGAAGATTCCTTTGACCGATTGTGTCTCGGCTGTGGGAACGAGTATGTTGAAATACTCCTTCAGAGGATTCTTGGAGTAAATCCAAATATCGTTGGCTTGGTCTGCGAGGCTTACCATGTTTGGGGCACTTTCTACCCCCGGTGTCTCGGGAAGCCATATTGACAGAAGCGTACAACACTTCGTCTTCTTCTGACATTGGTTCTGTTTTAGCAAAAGTCAGACGATCGAAGACAGATCGCTTTGTTGTTTGACAACAACATTGGATGATGACTTTATGATTGCAATGATGATCAGATGGTTGATTTGAAGGAGTTGAGACATTATCCCGTTTTTGTCTGAGATGTTCTCGAAGATCAGAAACCATGCCGGAACGGGGAAAAGTTCGAGGAATGTGTTCTTTAACAATATTTGGAACATGGTTCCGATTCTTCAAATGTTTTGTCCCCTGTGTATACAAGGAAGTACTCATCTCATTGGCATAGGTATCAGAATTTATGTCCCTGGAGATTTGTCTTTGAGGCTTAACCTTCGGCATTGGCTGTTTACGTTTTGCTGAAGTTGGCCTGTTAAGATATGTTCGTAGGTCTGCAAATTCACCCCAGAGGTTTCTGTTTGAGACACCAACAGTTTTCCTTGTTTGGAACGAGATATTTTGAAAGTTGGGAGGTCTTGGAATTCTGCTACTGGGGTAGGCAAAATACCTCTTTGATCAGTGCAAGTTTCTTTGTTATGAAGGTAATAAGAATCTTTGTTTGTAGGAGATCTTGTGCTGACGGGTGTTGAAACACGTTCAATTTGATCTGCTTCAGTAAAGACCGAAGAAGACTGAGAAAAGACCAAAGGGCCTTTTCCTTTGTTCTGAGAAGAAGGGATAACTAAAGAGCATTTCCCTCTATTGTCTTCCAAGTCATGAGACAAGGAAGTTTGAGAAAAGACCAATGGGCCTTTTCCTTTGATCTGAGAAGGAGGAGGAATAGCCAAAGGACTACCCCCAGTAGATTGTGCTAGAACAGCAGGATGTTTAAGAGGAGAATCAGATATTTTCTCTTGATTATGAGAAGGAGAGAATTTAGCCAAAGGGCTGTTTCTCTTAGTTTGCGCAGAAGTGATTTGCGCATGAGTGGAGGGTACATTGGTTCTGGCCACAGAAGTAGGAGTCCTTGCTTTAGAGTGCTTAGGATGCACTTTGGTTGCTGGAATGCTGTTTTGCGCAGGAAAAGCTACTGCCAATTGCGCCAGAGTCATAGGAGTCTTCTGTTTTGACAATGCAGCATATGAAGTAGCTTGTGCAACTTTTGCAACAGATTGCGCAGCATTGACTGCAACAGATTGTGCAGCAGTTGCTGAGACAGACTGTGCAGCAATTGACACAGCAGTTTGTGCAGCAGACTGGCCCGCAGATTGTGCAACAGAGTGTGCAGCACCTTTGGTGGCAAAACTGCCAGATTGTGCAGCAGTCTTGGAGACCCAAACTGAGCGCACTTTGCTCTTGGCAGAAGTGGCTGCAGTACGGGGAATGGTCTTGGAGTTGAGCATTGCCTCGTAGGCTGTCTGATTGACCTTGACAACCAGGGTCTTCTGCGTCTTCCCGATAGACGCTACGTCACATTGAGTTGCTACTTCCTCGTCGGAGGAGAAAGTTGTCCCCAGCAGAGTCGCCATTTTGTTTGCAAAAACAAAAGTATAGAACTTTATTGATACAAACTGTAATAAAGATTACAAGAATTCTGGGAAAATTACAACTGTAGGAATCCAATCTCGATGATGATTGCTTTATCCCTTGGACGATGTGAACTTTGAAGACGAAGCCTTTGAAGTTGAAAACAACTCAAGAAAACTGAAGGCGAAAGCCTCGGAAGTTGAAGACAAAAGTCTCGGAAGAATGCAGCAGCACTTTGGCAAGAACTCCTGAACTCTCTAATTTCTGATCTCCGATCTTGATCCCCCTGAATGAAGACTTGAAACTCTATTTATAGAGTTCTGGAAATAACTAACTTTCAGTTATTTTGGACTGCGCATGATGATTTGCGCAGCATTGGTTTGCGCAACATTGATTTGCGCAGATAGTTACTGGATCGTGGGCCGACTATCGTGGACACATGGCATGATTTGATAGAAATGCGCATGATCGTGCATAAACAGTTGCCACGTAATGAACAATTGATGGCATGAATGCCACGTGTAACTTAACAGTTACATTTGATAGAGTACGCAGAGTTGAATTGCGCATACATGATTTGCGCAGACTCAAACTGCGCAGCATTGGTTTGCGCTGCCAGCTGTCAGCCGCCCTCGAGCACTGTGCGGCACAAGAAACGAACAGACTCCTTGTTATTCGCGCTGTCAGTTGTCAGAAAAGATTTGATTTGATTTAGTAATGATGACTTCTGCCACGTCAGCTTGCGCAATCGGTTGTGTGCGCAAAGCAGTGTGCGCAATCGGATTGCTGCGCAATCTGTTGTCTGCGCAATTCATCAAAATGATGGGTTTCTTGATTTCTTGACTTTGTTGATTGATGCAACTTGATTTTTTAGGACCTACATGTGCGAGGTACACATTTTTGGAAAAATATTTTGATTATAAATGTTATTTATGTAGGATAGTTTTCAAAATCATATATGATAAGTATTTTTAATTACTTAAGGTTGTAAAAAATGGCGCACCTAGATTTCCAAAATACTATTCTATTTTTATTTTTACATATATAAGTAGTAGTTTAGAAAACCATTATTTTATGTGTACTATTTTAGTGCAATAGACATGGCATTTACTTCATGTCCACTTCCTTTGGAAGCACTAATTGTTTTTATCAAAAAGGTATTTCCAAATACTTGAATATGATTTTCGAAATTTTTTTATCTAAATTTATGAAAAATGTATTTTAAAGATATTTCCTATCACTATTTAAAAATATTTGTTCTAATTTTCGAAATTAGTTATTTCTATTATTTATCGAAAAGATATTTTGAAATTAATTATGGTAATTTAAATAATGATTGGATTTTGTTGATTTAAGAAAAGTCTATCTATACTTATATCGAATTTGGAGTTGACCGATTTGGTTTTAAAGTTCGATTTAGAATAAATATGTTAATTATCTATATTATGATGGATTTACATTTAATTTAATGTAAATTAGATTTAAATTGATTTGAAATTTATTGAATCAATTTAAACTAACGATGATATTATCCCAAAGGGGTCCAAATCCTTATCCAAGTAGAATTCCTCAACACTATATATAGGGGAGACACCCCATTGATTCCTCCATAATCAAATTCACAACCATAAATTTCTCAATTCACTACGATCACTATAACCAAGCATTACCGTGCCTCGTGTCCGTGTCCATCTCTTTCTTCCACTAGTTTTATTACAAATACATATTCCTCCTCGTGTCCGACACATCGGACATGACCAATTCCCAAACCCTTAACCCTAATTTATAAATCCTAAATCCTAAAACCTAACCCTAACCTTATCCCTAATTTCCTATGTTGCGTCCTTGTGTCCGGGTACACAGCTCCTCCATGGCTGACGGTGTTGCGCCGTCCGTAACCGTTCGTCACCACGCACTCGCCCCAATGCCTTGACCGACCATCCCTGTCACCGACGGCCAGCCAGCAGCTACCAGTGGCTAGCTGCCATCCCCGACCGTGTTGTTCTTTATCGTTTGCAAATCATCAATACCACCCGTCCCCTCTACAACTACACCGGTCGAGACCGAAGCGGCCATCGTCTTCTACAGAATCGCCACCATGACAACCTCAAACTAAGCCCCGCTGTGACCACCCATGTCCACTGCTCACCATCTGTCAATGCCACCACCATCTCCACCCTCCTACCTGACCCACCACGATGTGCCCTGGCCATCTCGTCGTGCCTCCGTAAAACCCTAGCCCGACCGCTCCTTCCGACATCCTTTGTCACACCCTCGACCGCCGCTCTCCCTCTTACCTTCTCCAGCGCGGTGGTCAAGCCATTTCCGTCACGTTTTCGGAGCAGAAGCCCCAGCCGTCGCCATCTATCTCCACTTCTCCTCGGTCCTCTTTCGACTCTGAAGCCCCCACTATGTCCTTCGGCATCGACGAACCCAGACGCCGCAACTGACCTACTCATGCCGGAGACCTTCCTCAAACCAGAGCTGTGACCCTCCCCTGTGCGCATGGCCGCACGACCCACCTCCACTGCGGTGGCACGCTACCACCGTGCTCGTGGTCCATCAATCGTGATCCTGCTCTCCCTCTCACCTTCTCCAGTGCGGTGGTCAAGCCATATCCGTCACATTTTTGGAGCAGAAGCCCCAGCTGTCGTATCTATCACCACGCCTCCTCAGTCCTCTTTCGACTATGAAGCCCCCACTATGTCCTTCGGCGTCGATGAACCCAGACGTTGCAACTGACCTCCTCCGTCCAGAGACCCTCCTCGAACCTGAGCCGTGACACTCCCTTGTGCGCCTTGCCGCACAACCTGCCTCCACCGCGGTGGCGCGCTACCACCGTGCTGGTGGTCCGCCGCTCGTGATCCTGCTCTTCCTCTCTCCCTTGTTTTCCTAACTCTCTCTCCTTCCTTAATGTTCTCCCTTGCTTTTCTCTTTTTCTCAAACAAAATTCGAGAAAATAGCAACTGCAGAGACAAAACTCACTCTCTCTCTCTCTCTCTCTCTCTCTCTCCCTCTCTCTCTCTCTCTCTCTTGCAATTCCTCTCCTTAAACCACAGGAACAGCAAAACCAGCTGTCCATTTTATGCTTATTTCAGTATAGTGTTATTAGTTTCACTATTGTTAAGTTTTACTATAATTATTGTTAACTATTATTATTATTATCATTAGTATTTTTATTATTTACTTTGGAAATTGAATATCGTATTTTCTAAGTTATGTTGTAACATAAATGTAGTTTTGGGCTTGGCTATATTGATTTTCCAAATTGGGTTTAGGGACCCTAAAATATATTACTATATTATTTATGTTATTTTAAATATGTAGTTTGACCTAAAAATAAGTGTTATTATATTTTTCTAAATTTTAGTTTGACTAAATTAAGGTTTTAATCCTAAAATGATTTTTCTATGTTTTTAAAATATTTATTTACAAATGTTTTGATTGGTAAAATCATAGTTTCCAACTATTATAATTATTTTTCTAAAAGAGTTATTAAATAGTTTGACTAAGAAGACTTTTTTATATATATTTTTTTCTAGAATGATTCACTACAACAAAAAGACCTATTAATGATGCTCGATAAGGAGTTTTAATGACGACTGATACATAAGCGTTATCAAAGTTGAGAAATACCTTTTTTCTATGACGGTTTGGGCTAATTCTGGGCTTTTTATAACGTTTATAAAACAAAACGTCATTAATATTTTAGAGCGGTGGCAAACTTATAATTCCTTCACTGTATAAAAGCTCAATAGGAGAGAGAAAATTCATTTCTCCATTTTCTAACCGAGCAGCATCTCTCCTCCTCAAACCTCTTCTCCCCCTATTTACAACCCTAACCTTAATTACTCCGGCGATGGGCTCGACTACGCAGCAACCCTTCGACGATTGAGCTATCGGTGTAGAGCCACTACTTCGGCAGCGTGTTCCAGCGACGTGCGCCTCATCTCGACGATCGATCTCATCTCGAGGAGCTATCGGTGCAGAGCCTCCTGGACGTGCAGGTCAATGCGGTGTTCGCCGCGACGGGGCGGCTCGGGTTCGACGACGTGAGGGTGGTGGTCTCGGAGACCGGGTGGCCGTCGAGGGGCGACGACAGCTGGGAGGCCAGGGCGGGGCTGGAGAACGCGGAGGCCTACAACGGTAACCTCATACGCAGGGTCCTGTCGGGGAACTTCGGCACCCCGATGAAGTCGCGAGCGGACGTCGACGTGTACCTGTTCGCGCTGTTCAACGAAAACCAGAAGCCCAGGCCCACGTCCGAGGGGAACTATGGGCTGTTCTACCCCAACCAGGAGAAGGTGTACGACGTGGAGTTCACGCTGAAGAGCGGCGGAGGAGGGGGGAGTGGTTGGCTGAAGTCGCAGGAAGCGAGGAGGAGGAGAGACAAGAGGGGCTCCAGCAGCAATGGCAGCGGCAGAAGTGGGAGGGTGAGTATCGATCCCGAATTTGAGTTCAAATCTGAGAACTCTTTGGACTATTTTGATTCTTGAATTTTTCTTTGGATTTTCTTAAGAGCCGTTGTCATCCTCTATTGAACTCTCTTTTTTCTCTGTATGGCAACTATTCGATGATTTGTGCCAACAGAGCATTCTAGTGAACTCGTGGAGCCGTGTCTAGATTGTGTTGGGATTTCGAACCAGTTCTTCCCAAAAACCGGCTCCCGTATGGATTATGATTGAAGCCACAACTGTTACAGAATGTTGGTGTTCACAATATTTCGAACCAAAATTAAAATTTTCAATCTAATTCTCAGTTAGTTTTGATTGCCTTTTCTCTCGGTGAAAGGAATAAACAGATTTCTACCTGTGTAATTATGTTACTTTTGTCACTATTCTTTTATATAATATCATGAGACTGGCAGCTAGCCCAGCTTTTTATTGTCCAAAAGAAACAAAAAAAAGGTTGTGTGGATGATTATATTTTTAATCGAGGATTACCGTGTTGAATAAAAAAAAAGACTAATCATTTTTTTTCCAGTCCGTTTTGGAGCAAAACTCTAGTTGGCCCTTGAGGAAATTAACCTTGCTATATTGACACTTGGCCAATGTTTTGTCATTTCTGAGCAACTCAGGAGAAGTAGAAACTCTATCAAAGGCTGAGGTGTAAGGATCATGCTTGGGTTCTTCTCATTTGAGGTCACTACTTGGTTTTACTGAGGAAATCTGTTCCAAAATATTGCAATTGTGACTTAATTTCCTTTTTCTCTTTGTGCTGATAACAACAGGAAGAGTGCAATGGGATATCTGGCCTCTTCTCTCAGTATGCACTCTATGCATTGCTTTGTGAAGGTATCTTGTTGTAAGTAATATATGTCTTTTACTGAGTTTGTTTCTATTGAATATTTTACCATCCTATGCTGTGCATATCACATAATTTGTAGATACATATTAATACAAATTACGTTCCTGGCTTCCGTATGGATAGTGATTTGAAGAACATAACCAAGTTTCTCTTAGTTGTTAGTTGTGCTTCCATTTGCCAAATTGGTTTTATGAAACTGCTTTATGCACGGAAATTATGCTTCACAAACCATACGTGCAAGCACCTTTCCTTGCACAGAAATACAACTGAAGAATCTATTCATTGTCCAACATTTTTTTCCATCTTCTCATATATTTTCAAGGCATTAGTTAGAAAGATTCATCTTCTATATTTTCTTCTTATATTTTCATATTTATTCAAGGTAGAGGAAGTCCAGGGAGGCGCTGGTGGTGGCGAGTGGCGATGTTGGAGAAGTATGTGAGGATCATGGATGTAGTGACTTGAAGTTTTATCTTTCATTCCAGTTTTCGATCTTTCAAATATAATGTGTCATTTATACCTGGTTCTAACTTGATAACATCTAAATTGTGGATATAGGTGGGGTGAGGATTTGGAACACGAGACCTCCATTTGGTTGGCATTTTAATATCATTCTATTTTTAGCAATTCTCCATTTGCGCCAAGTGCAGTCAGTCTAATAAGTGATGCTTTCTTAATTATGCATTTTCGATTTTGATTTCTAATATACAAATTTCTTGTTAACTTTCTTTAATTTATTGGCTTGGAAAAATCCAAGTTGATTGCTTGGCTCATATTTTAGCGTTGATTACTAAAGTGCTAAGCTGATATTTTCGATTTTTTACAAAAAGGGCACAACGTGACGCTGAGGTGCATGCAGGCGCTGGTGAGGGTTCAGGCGAGAGTAAGGGATCAGAGGATGAGGCTCTCCCACGACGGCGCCGGCTGCAGCAGCACCAAGTCATCGCTCAGCTGCAATACTACTTCTCTTTGGGACTCCCGATATCTTCAAGAGATGGCAGAGAGAAGATCCATGGTCAGAATCTACTTAAGTAAATATTTCTAATAATTTGGTTAACAAAAGAGAGATTTATTCCTATTTTTGGGTACATTCTGTATTTGGATATTCAATGTAATGAAGATGTTGATATATACTCTATTTTGAAAAATGTAATAAAGATGGTGATATATAATGTTAAGTTTTTGGAACGTAATATATACTGTGCAGTATAGAGCATTATAAATATGCTAATTTGAATAGTATAAAGTGTTATAAATGTGCTGCATTGAGCCTATACATATTATCTTTTCATAACGTTTTAAAATTGTTCTGAATTGTGCACTACATATTAACTATTCATAACGCTTTTATAGAAACTATTCATGACGGTTTTTTATAACGCTTTTAAAAAACATTTATAACACCCGTTTTCATAATGGTTGCTGTGAAAAAATAAAGCATCATGATTCGTCATTATTGACGCTTTTTAGCCGTCATTAAAATAGTTTTTTGTTGTAGTGATTATAAATATTTTCCTATACCAAAACTATCTGTTTATCAAATATTGCCCGTGGCTAATCGCCTATTTCCTATTTCTTTGCGAATCTCGAACTTCCTTATATCGTCCCTAGCAAATTGACTATTCTGGACTCAATGGCACGGTCCGTCCCATCGATTGAGATCATCTTACATATATTTGGGCATCTATGATTATTCGGTGCCAACACAATCATAGCGCGCGTCAACTGCAACTAACTCAAGATCCTCATACTACACCAGGCGTCACAGCCAGGCAAGACACCTTGCCATTTCGGTTTAATTACTTGCTCGATATCATGTATACTTTTACTTATTATTTATCTATAGCCAATATAAACTCGTTCTTTCAAAATTTTATGTAGATGCAAATTACTATACTTTAGTTTTGTTTATGCTTTTGGCATAGAGTTAAGGGACTACCCTTTGTGTGTGTCGCATTCATTGGCCTCGACACCTGTGTGCTACGAAGTCGTGAGTCACATATAGATACGGACTTGCGTACTGACTGATCATCGGTGCGTACAGGCCGTGCGTTAGGATATAGCTGCTAATAGTTATGGATGTCTAGAAGATATAGCGGTTATTAGGAATATCGAGATGTGGATACAGCACGTGTAGTGCATGGAGAGAGAGAAGATAGCTATTAGGAGTAGGGGCTTTCACTCGTTTACTTTCCTCAAGATACCCTTAGTGACTCAGTCGAGTGCTAGTGGGCCGTGCATTTACTTTTCTTTAGCTGTCGTTGGTGACTCACCCGAGTGCTAGTGTGCCGTGCACTTATTTACTTTTCTCTAGAAGCTACTAGTGCCTCGGTTGAAAACCAAACGTGCCGTTTTTCTAGTTTCGGAAGGCCCCTATGTGGAACGTTGTCTTCAAAGTGCATTTTCACATAGAATGGTTAAGGACCTTTATCTGATTTTCGGTTGAACTAACTATATTTAGTTTATGACATGATATTATGTGTCTTATTACGTCCCTCTGAGGACCTGGGGATTTCTCCAGGTGTGCTTTTGTGATGTTACACAGGTGTTCTAGCCAAGGCCATGACTTGCTCTCTCCATCGAGGATGATTGCACTTGAATCGTCTTTACATCGCTCGGCAAGTTCCTTAATTTTGCATTCTCTTTGTTGGTAGTGGATTTGTCTCCGCCTAATGACTTGTGTAAACAATAATTCATAAGTTATTATAAATTCTTTCTTCTTTATTTGTGGATGAGATTAGTGTCGTAGCTTTCTACAGTTTATAGCTTATGTATACATACGATGGTTTCATTTATTGGTGTATACTTCGTATGTATGCAGCTGGTATGATTACGTTCTTAGTCCTACGTATTTTGGGACTACGGCGTTACATGTTTTTGTGGTGGCCCATGCATGTCAAGATAAATTATTTGGTTACTTTACCGTATCAAGCAAGCCTGCGTATAGGATTAGAGTCTAGGATCTCATCTACATGCTTGACCGCCTTCTTGCTTGACTCCTCAAGTTGCATCTTGCTTGATCCCTTCTATCGTGATTCGTTCCCTTCTTTCGTGCTTGATAGCGATTAATAAGGTAACCCATACTAGGTGGACATGACCCATTATCCCATCACCCTACTAGTTAAGTTGGGTAGAATGCCTTATGACCTAACATTCCTTATGACCTTAACTAAGTCTTAAACAAGTAGACAGTAGGACGACTGTATAGGTATCAACATAGGACATGACCTAGATTTTTAAGGACTTTGACCAAACTCTACTTCCTTTCAATCTTAATCTCACGTGCCTATGTTTTTACCATCTTGACTAATATTTTTGCTATAATCTAGTTTTGTAAGCTTATCCATCTACCGAGCTTGTTCATGACTTATGCTATTGAGCGCACGCTCTTTAACATATTGTCTAATCTGAACCGGTGCATGAGGTCTGATCAACCGAGTGCACTTTGGTTCACTTTTTTATATATCGTTCTACATGGGTGGAGACATAGTTAAACTTGTCCTCTAGAGTCTTATCCGTGACTGCGTTGGCAATTTCCTTTAGGAATTATTCAGTCGCCTTTGAACCACGTTTTCTTACTCAATAACATCTTCTTCGAACTCGTTTTCACTTTTGTCTTTCACTTATTTTTGGAAAGGCAAAACACTCGTACTTGATAGATAGACACAAAGTATTCCCTTGTGACCATGATAATTATATAAATACGAGTGTAATTAGCCATTACCAACCCAGGTGACTTAAATCTCGTCTCGAGTTACACGCTATTTCCTTCAACTCTCAATCTATTATCATGACTTTCTAAATTGTTTGAAACTTAGGAAGGATTAGAACCCTTTCCCTTAATCGTACTTCTAAACCTAGACGAGTATCTTCTCTCTAGGAAAGCACCTATCCTTGATCTCAAATCATTTTACCACCCCTTATTGACCCTAAATCTTTGTCTCTTCTTGCGTTAACACGCGACCATCATTCGCTCCCTAAATTAAATTCATGATTTATTTTCGTAGTTATCGAAATCAAAATTTTCTAATGCATGTTTGTGTTGAACGTCGTGATTCGATTGTTACTCATCGTTATACCTTTGTACCTTCTCAACCCCCTACTTATTTCTAATTTCGAAGACGAAATTTGTGTATGTTGGGTAGGATGTAAACCCCCTAAATTTTTACTTCGATTTTTTTAAAATTTATTAATTTTCGTATTTACTCATCGAGTGCGAATATGTCTGAGGTACACATTTTTGGAAAAATGTTTTGATTATAAATGTTATTTATGTAGGATAGTTTTCAAAATCATATATGATATGTATTTTTAATTACTTAAGGTTGTGAAAATGGCGTGCCGAGATTTCCAAAATACTATTCTATTTTTATTTTTACAAATATAAGTAGTAGTTTAGAAAACTATTATTTTATGTGTACTATTTGTGTGTGAGAGACATGGCATTTATTTCATGTCCATTTCCTTTGAATCACTAATTATTTTTATCAAAAAGGTATTTCCAAATGCTTGAATATGATTTTCGAAATTTTTCTTATCTAAAAATGTATTTTAAAGATATTTCCTATCACTATTTAAAAATATTTATTCTAATTTTCAAAATTAATTATTTTTATTATTTATCAAAAAGATATTTTGAAATTAATTATGGTAATTTAAATAAT
Source organism: Iris pallida (assembly GCA_029216955.1). Taxonomy (NCBI): domain Eukaryota; kingdom Viridiplantae; phylum Streptophyta; class Magnoliopsida; order Asparagales; family Iridaceae; genus Iris; species Iris pallida. Next base: position 110,818 of record JANAVB010015813.1, read on the forward strand.
GATTGGATTTTGTTGATTTAAGAAAAGTCTATCTATACTTATATCGAATTTGGAGTAGATCGATTTGGTTTTAAAGTTCGATTTAGAATAAATATGTGAATTATCTATATTATGATAGATTTACATTTAATTGAATTTAAATTAGATTTAAATTGATTTGAAATTTATTGAATCAATTTAAACTAAAAATGAGATTATCCCAAAGGGGTCCAAATCCTTATCTAAGTAGAATTCCTCAACCCTATATATATGGGAGACACCCCATTGTTTCCTCCACAATCAAATTCACAAGCACAAATTTCTTAATTCACTACGTTCACCATAACCAAGCATTACCGTGCATCATGTCTGTGTCCATCTCTTTCTTCCACTATTTTTCTTACAAATACATATCCCTCCTCGTGTCTGACACATCGGACATGACCAATTCCCAAATCCCTAAACCTAATTTCTAATTCCCAAATCCTAAACCTAACCCTAACCTTAACCCTAATTTCCTATGTTGTGTCCTCGTGTTCGGGGACACAGCTCCTCCATGACTCACGGTGCTTCGCCGCCCACAACCTCTCGTCACCACGTCCTCGCTCCAATGCCTTGACCGACCATCCCTGTCACCGGCGGCCAACCAGCAGAGCTACCAGTAGCCAGCCGCCATCCCCGACCGTGTCATTCTCTACCGTTTGCAAATCATCATTACCACCCGTCCCCTCTGTAACTACTCCGGCCGGGACCGAAGTGGCCATCGTCTTCCACAAAACCGCCACCACGACCACCTCAGACTAAGATCCGTCGTGACCACCCATGTCCACCGCTCACCACCTGCAACGCCACCACCATCTCAACCCTCCTGCCTGACCCACCACGGTGTGCCCCGGCCATCTCGCCATGCCTCCGTAAAACTGTAGCCCGATCGCTCCTCCCGACCTCCTCTGTCAAACCCTCGACCACCGCCGTACTCGAGCTCGCCTCGCCACTTGATGTCATGTCCGTGTTCCTTGACCGTCGCTATCCCTCTCACCTTCTACAGCATGGTGCTCAAGCCATATCCTTCGTATTTTCGGAGCAGAAGCCCCAGCCGCCGCCATCTATCACCACTCCTCATCGGTTCTTTTTCAACTCTGAAGCCCCCACTATGTCCTCCGGCGTCGACGAACCCAGAGGCTGCAACTGACCTCCTCCATCCGGAGACCTTCCTCGAACCAGAGCTGTGACCCTCCCCTTTGCGCCTGGCCGCACAACCCGCCTCCACCGTGGTGGCGTGCTACCATCGTGCTCGCGGTCCGCCGCTCGTGATCCCGCTCTCCCTCTCACCTTCACCAGCGCGGTGGTCAAGCCACATCCGTCGTATTTTCGGAGTAGAAGCCCCAACCGTCACCATCTATCACCACTCCTTCTCGGTCGTCTTTCGACCCTAAAGCCCCTACTATGTCCTCCAACGTCGACGAACCTAGAAGCCGCAACTGACCTCCTCCATCCAGAGACCTTCCTCGAACCAGAGCCGTGACCCTCCCTTGTGCGCCTGGCCACACGACCCGCCTCCACCGCGGTGGCGCGCTACTATCGTGCTCGCGGTTCGCCGCTCGTGATCCCGCTCTTCCTCTCTCCCTTGTTTTCCTAACTCTCTCTCATTCTTCAATGTTCTCCCTTGCCTTTTTATTTTTCTCGAACTCAATTCGAAGAAATAGCAGCAGCAGAGACAAACCTCTCTCTCTCTTTCAATTCCTTTCCTCAAAGCATGGGAACAACACAACTAGTTGTCCATTTTATGTTTATTTCAGTATAATGTTATTAGTTTAACTATTGTTAAGTTTTACTATAATTATTGTTAACTATTATTATTATTATTATTATTATTATTATTATTAGTATTATTATTATTATTATTTACTTTGGAAATATTATATAGTATTTTCTAAGTTATATTGTAACATAAGTATAGTTTTGGGCTTGGCCTATATTGATTTTCCAAATTGGGTTTATAGACCCTAAAATATATTATTAGATTATTTATGTTATTTTAAATATGTGGTTTGACCTAAAAATAAGTGTTATTTTATTTTTCTAAATTTTAGTTTGACCAAATTAAGGGTTTAACCCAAAATGATTTTTCTATTTTTTTAAAATATTTATTTACAAATGTTTTGATTGGTAAAATCATAGTTTCCAACTATTATAATTATTTTTTTAAAAAAGTTATTAAATAGTTTGACTAAGAAGAGTTTATATATATATATATATATATATATATATATATATATATATATATATATATATATATATATATATATATATATATATATTTTATATATATATATATATATATATATATATATATATATATTTGTAGAAACATGAAAAAATTTTAGCAAATGAAGCCCCATGCGCCCAAGTCAGTGTAGTTCCATGCGCCCAAGTCAGTGTAGCTCCATGCGCCCAAGTCAGTGTATCTCCATGCACCCAGTCAGTGTAGCTCCATGCGACCAAGTCAAGTGTAGCTCCATGTGCCCAGTTAGTGTAGCTTCATGCGCCCAGCCAGTGAAGTCTCGTGCGCCAAAGACTAGCTCCCTCGAAAGGAGGGCGTATAGCCTGAGACATGGCTAAGCGCCCAAGCCTGACTCAGTCAAAGCCATGATCAAAACGTGCACCGAAGCACATGGCCACGTCAGTCTCCACGAGCAGTCGTGAACCGAAGCATGCGACCACGTCAAGACCACGACCAACCCACGATCTCGCAGCCTGTATGCGCCTACGTCCTATGCGCCCAAAGCAGGACTATGCGCCCACATAAAAACTAGCATATTTCCTCAAGTGGGCGAATAACAAAATTCCAGCTCAATAACTACTATAAAATGGGGGCCTCATCCCTATTCAAAGGACAGAACAAAGAGCATTTTCAAGAGCTAAATTGCTGCACTTCTTTCCAGTAAGCCGAGAGTTAGCAATTTTCTTAGGTTTTCTTTCACTTTTCTAATCGGAGTGTCAACGGAGTAAAGGAGCAATTGTCGTTCAATCTCCATCGTCCCATTCCCCAGAATTCTTTTTGTACTCGGGAAACCTCAGCGCAGGATCTCTCAGGCGTACTCGATTTGTGGTGCCTTGTGTCAATAAAAAAAAAGACAACATTTTCTTCTTCTTTTTTGTGTGTGTCCACAAAAATGGTGACTCTGCTAAGGACTACCTTATCCTCTGACGAGAAGATGGTGATGCAATCCGATACTGACAAAGTGGGGAGTACTCAGAAGATGTTGATCGTAAAGTTCGATCAGCAGGCGTTCGAAGAGATGCTATCGAGGGACGACTCTACTCCCTCAAAATCAGTGAAGCCAAACAAGTCTCGCAAGACTTGGCTTCCGAAGGCTCACTGCATATATCCTGCTAGTGTCATAGCGAATATGCAGCTGGAGCACTCTGTCACCTTGGCAGAGAAAAATACTACGATGCCAAGAATCGGGGTGTATGTCACTCTGTTAAAACCCGGCGAGGCTCACGAACGAAGGAGACAAAACTGGAAGAATACAGCACTTCTTTACCAAGCATGCGCCCAAAGCCATGCGTCCAAGGGAGTGCATGGTCGCATAGCCCCAACCAAAACACTTCTGTCTTTAGTAGGATGGGCATTCAGAGTCATGCGCCAAAGGCTATCTGCCCAGGCTCTCTTGATCCATACTATGCGCCTATATCAAGGCGACTCAAATATGCTGTCAAGAAGCATGCGCCCAAGCCCAGTCTCCAAGGCCTATGTTTCCATAGCAAAAAGACAGGCCCCAACGCGTATAGCATGGGGCTGTCTTCAAGGACATCATAGAACTTAGGTATAGGGGTTTCCCCTGCACATGAACTAAGTCTGGATGCGCCTACTCTCCTTACGAACCCGTATGCAAAGCTCGGCGATGCATGCAACATGGGTTGTAAGGCACAACTCCCTTCCGCTGACTTGCGCGATATGATAAATTATAAGCGTAAAGCGAGGGAGATCATAACAATTTATAGTGCACTTTCGTGCACCAGTATTGTTATCAATTGTTGTTGCTCCAAAGCAACAAGAGTGCCTCAGAGAAAGTCCGTGTTTCGGTGGCTGCACTTCTCTGACGACGAGAAGCCACTATGCTTTTCATCCAACATGGCTTCATAGGGTCCCCCTTACGAAAGCCCCAATCAAAGACGGTGGACTACGAACCCAACTTTCTCTCTTAGCTCCACGAGGAGAAGAAGGAGAAGTCTACCAACAGATGGCCAACAGGCTGTCACCTCCGAAGGAGTCTATATAGGCACTCGATCGAAGGCAAGATTCTGTATGGACGACGAAGATTCCCAAGCCGGGGGTAGAATTCCCTCAGAATCTGAAGCAGATGGCCCCCACACTGGGGGTAGCCTTCCAGAGGACGATGATCCCTCCGAATTTGATGGCGACTATCTACCTCCTCTGCATGAAGATGAAGAACATATCCACTCGGAGACCGACAGTATCAGTACCAGTTGTACTGCTTCCTCTGTTCATTCTCGTATGTTATTTACATACACGACGAACAGAGAAAGACCTAAAGAAACCAGCGACCAGACCAGCAAATGGCTAGAGGGTCTTGAAATAACATTCGCCAAGATCACTGATATGCTTACCAGCATCATGGCAGTTCAAGCTGCTGGGGCTGTTCCTCCACCTCAACAAAATGTCTCGGCCCACGCTAGCCCGGCTTATAGCAACAACCCTCCTTCACTACAAAAGGAGTATCATTCTGTTGCGCCTCCTCCAAATCTTATAAATGTCGGGGGTGGTCCTTCGCCAACAATGCCTGACAATAGTTCAGCAGCCGTTTCCCATTACCTTCTCAATCAACAGGATGTAATTGATTTCCTGGTCGCTCACCTCGACACCATCTCACACAAAGACGAGATGCAGAAGATGGGGATATCTCAACCATATCCCCCTGAGTGGGAGAACTCTACTTGCCCTCCTAACTACAAGCCACGGATGCTGAACTCATTCGATGGTTTGACTTCTCCTCGTCAGCACATGACGTACTTCAACACGCAGACTCTGTACTTGTCCAGAGACAATCTGTTCCTGTCGAAGCTGTTTATTAGCACCTTGCGGGGGGTAGCCTTCCAATGGTTCTGTAGTCTGCCTGACGGATGTATCAATTCATTCAAAGACTTAGAGAGGTTGTTCCTCAACAGGTTTTACGAGAGCGACATGCATGTTAGTATGTCCACACTCATCGAGACCAAGCAAAGGAGGACTGAGTCTGTCATCGCCTTCATAGAACGTTTCAGGCGACTAGCACTGAAGATGCCCTTCGGCATACCCGACTCATAACTTATGGATACTGTCGACATAACTTTCTTCCTACAGTGAAGTTTTGTCTAGGTATACATAAGTATGATACATGGCCCACTTTTATTAGGGCCGCTGATGCAGCTGAAAATGACGTTCCTAACTTGAAACTACTGGGGTTGAAAACACCCAAATCCGAAGACAAGGGGAAGCATCCTAAAAATATCCCTGTTCGTGAGGGTAAAGGGAAAGAAGTCATGAAAGTCGACACATCCAAAGGAGCTTCCAATTCTCAGGGCGCCTCCGACAAGCCTAAGAAGACCGTCTTCTTCGACGAAGACGATGTCATTACCATCTTCCACACTTTGATGAAGGATAATAAGTTGACATTACCTCTACCACGACGTCCTACAGCGGCGAGCCAACTCAATGATCCAAAGTATTGTCTCTATCATCAGTACGTGCATCACTCCACCAAGGACTGCATCATCTTGAAAAAGAAGATACAACAGCTTATCGACAGCCAAGTGATCAACCTCGAAGCTAAAGACAAGGTCGTATCTGCTAATATGATCTCTCTTCAGTTTGACATCTTTCCTCCTACAGAAGTCCCAAACGGCATGGTCCCAATCCCCAAGGCGATGATGGAAGTTGTCTCGACCATGGTCCCACTCACAACTAAATGTTGTGAGATCATGTGGGTCCACCCAGACCTTGTCCAAGAAGTGATACAAGGGGTAGCACCTCCCAAAGCAAGAAGGGGCAAGAAATTCAAGCCACGCCATCTGGTATCCTCCCCCATCTACGAGGTTCTATCGGGCGAGACGCGATCGGAGAAGACTTATCTTCGGACGTACGATCCCTCACAAGAAGAAGTAATACCTCCTTAAGCTCCTGCTGCCCCAAAAAGCTCAGAAGCCGGCCCGTCCAAGCCTCAAACTACAGACAAATCCAAGCTGAAGGAGGCGCAGTTTGACAAAACTCTAAATGCGCTAGCTCCCGAAGGCATAAATCATCCCTATAACTTTGACATACTGGCTCAGCTAGCCCATACACCTGCTAGGTTGTCTCTGTTCGATCTATTGTGACTCTCCAAAGAAACGCAAAAGGCATTAAGTGAGGCATTGCTATATGCCGACTCTTACCTCACTGAAGTCAAAGCCCCCGCTGAATATCCTGTCTCCTGTCCCTACTGCCACAGTACTATGGAAGTGGTGCCCAACATCACCTTCTCATAGGAGGACATGCTACTAAAAAATAATCATCATGATAGACCCATGTACTATACAGGGTATATCGGGGCGATTAAGGTTAACTGCATGCACATCGATCCAGGATCCTTCCTCAGCATCATTCCTAGAAGTTTGCTTCAAATCCTGGGAATCTGTCTGCACAAGCTATCCGTAAACAACACAACTATCATGGCTTTCAATGCTGGTCGAAGCCATCCGCTGGGTAAGGTCCGTCTCAAATGCCAGATCGGTGATCTCCGAACAGAGGTTTTCTGCTATGTGATCGATGTCAATGTATCCTACAATGTCTTGTTGGGACATCCATGGATACACGAGAACATGATCGTTCCTTCCACGCTTCACCATTGCTTCAAGTACGTCAACATCGACGGTATCGTGAAGATAGAGTTTGCTGATGTCGATCCTTTTAATGGCATCGAAGCTTACTATGGAGATTCGGTACTTTACCAATCTCAACCCCCAAGGATGACGACAATGAAGCTGAAGCAAGTCCATCCGCCAATGATGTTTCCCTGATTATCAGAGTCAAAGGACATACTAATCCAAAAAGTACTCCAAAGCCTCTCACAATCTGGATAAAAAAGAAGAACCCCGACAAGGTCAAGCCACTGACCATCACTCTCAGCAAGACAACCCAGGAGGAACCTACTGATGCCCGTCCTCCCAATCCTGAAGAATTATCCTATGTAGTGAACTCGGCCAAGACGGTGGCTCCTCTTCCAGATGATGATCCTCTCAATGAGTATATCAATTCTCATAATAATGTACCTTCAGCGGATGATGTTATCCCTGAAGAAGAACTTGCGTATTTCTTTAGTAAAGGTATATATTTGAATTATCCCGATGTCTATCAATCTGTAAACCACTACATAGATACGATATGCGCCCTAGAGAACGGCATAGGACTATACCTCTACATGCCGGTCACAACACCTCACCTGCGGGAAAAAGTTTACCCTGAAGATATCCTCTACTTCATCGTTCCAGCCAGAAAGAAGGATGAAGAGCTAATCATCTTCGGTCATATAATTTGTGAAAGAAAGTTCGTTCCAGACTCTACTCCTCCCAAGCACAACACAGAAGCTGACTATGACTCTGGGAAAATACAACTTTTTCGTATTGTTGGCAGGCCAAGAATATCATCCAGAATATGGGATATGATATCAAAAGCGACGAAGGGCTAAATTACGACCGAGGACGATGGTTGCCAATACGACACTTCGCTCCCCCCGACAAACCCGACAACTACTATCAACTAAGCGATGTTGGTTTGGGCTATGTCTCTCCTCCAACAACTCCTGAAAGATCAGACGATGAAGCAGATCGTTGTTCTCATTCTTCTGATTCCTCCCTCTGGGACTCAGACTCCAACATCGGTGACATGTTCAAAGTAACTTTGTCCGTCAACATGGTTTCTGCCGACCAAATTACAGACGATGTCCAAACAATCGAACTCGAACAATAGGCTCAAAAGATGGACACCAGGTGGGAGCTGCGCTTCGAACAATGGGAACCACCTATCGAAGACAAAGTCATCCAAGTCAATCTAGGAGATGAAGCATCCTTCAAACCAATCTTTATCAGCAAAAGTCTATCCGACGAAGAATGCCAATCTCTTATACAGCTTATAATAGAATACATCGATGTCTTTGCATGGAGCTACGAAGACATGCCAGGCTTGGACCCTAAAGTTGCCATGCACCGCCTGAATATTATGTCTAAAGCTAAGCCAGTGAAGCAGCAGCAACGACGATTTCGACCAGATGCCATAGAAGCCATAGAGAATGAAGTCAAGAAGCTCATTGCCAGTAGATTCATTCGCGAGGAACAACACCCAGACTGGGTCGCCAATATCGTTCCAGTCATAAAAAAGAGCGGTAAATTTTGAGTCTGTATCGACTATCGCAATTTAAACTTTGTATGCCCGAAAGACGAGTTCCCTCTACCGATTACTGACGTAATGATCAAAAATACTTGCAGATTCAAGTGGATGTCCTTCATGGATGGGTTCTCAGGCTACAACCTAATCAAGATGTTCTCCGACGACGGGAAGCACACGTCTTTTAGAACACTATTGAGGGTATACTGCTATACGGTGATGCCCTTCGGATTGTAGAATGCAGGGGCGACATATCAACGAGCCATGAATATAATTTTTTGCGATCATTTGTACAAAATTGTGGAGTGCTACGTAGACGATATCGCAGTCAAAAGTTATCTCAAGGGCAACCACCTCCAAGACTTAAGAATGGTGTTCGAACTAATCCAACCAAGTCTTTTATGGGAATCTCTAGCGGCAAGTTCCTTGGTTTCGTCATCACTTGGAAGGGCATACATCTGGACCCGAAGAAAGTGAAGGCCATCCTCGACATGCATCCTCCAAGAAACATCAAAGAGCTACGCGGACTACAAGAAAGGCTTGCCTACATCAGACGATTCATTTTGAACCTCTATAGAAGGTGTCAACCATTCACTCAGATCATGAAGAATGGCGTATCTTTCGTCTGGACTGAACAATGTCAACGCACATTCGACGACATCATGGCGTATCTTAGAAGCCCTCAAGTATTGGTAGCTCCAATAATGGGGAAGCCCTTCTTACTATATGTCCGTGCTATGGATCATTCCCTTGGCACCCTCTTAGCTCAAAAGAACGAAGGCGGCCATGAACATGCAATCTACTACCTCAGACGCACGATAGTAGCATTTGTCATAAAAATCAACAACATGTATTATAGAACACTGGAATTGATTGCAAACTCGCTTGTACAAAGAAGATCCTAGAATGAAAGCCTAGGAAATAATCCAAGTACAATTGTTTAGTTTTGATTCTGGGGGGTGACGGTGGAGGCTCGGGAAAGTGCTATCAACTCTGCCTTACTCCGTGGACTTTCTGATGCAGTCCCTAGCTCGTGAAGATATTACTTTTGTATTAAATTGCCAGCCTTTGCAGGGGAGTGGCACCCTGTTATTTATAATAGGGTAGATTTTGAGCCTCATGGTCGGCTTCTGGCCACGTGGCTGATTGGCACGCAAAGACCCGCTCTCGGGCTGCCATTTGTCGGTTTGTTAGGATTTTGTTACAGTAAATATGGGTAGTTAAGGAATCGGTCAGATTGCCACGTGTCCCGTTGCGTATGGTGCTCTCAGTCTTTGATCTTGTGGGGTCGCATGAGACTCGTGCAGCTCGGATCACAGTCATATGAAGTCTGAAAACTTTGGGGCCGCATAAGCTGGGCCGCATGAGGTTCATGCGGCTTGGATGACGCTCATTTGGCCGCATGGAGGCGTATGAACCCTGCTTTTAGGCGACGTCTCTACGTCTTATCTTTCTTATCAAAGTGTCTGAACTGTCACTTTTTGCAAGGGCTTGTCAGCTTTATTAGTACAACTGCTCCTCTTGGTCGCATATTTTCCTTCTACAGCTGTTCGTCGATGGGCCGCATATGTCTTTGAACAGTCATGCGGCTTTCCTTCATGCGAACCTATTTGGCCCAAGGTACCTATACGGCAATTTGTAATCCGCACGAACTCCATATTTTTCATTATTCTACAAGACCCCGTTCAAAGTTTTTAAATTATAAATTTGGAATACTTTGAATAAGAAGCATGAAAAATATGCCAAGCTGTAGGGAGTCCTCAAGTTGCTGAGAGTGGCTTTCGAAATGCAATAGGATCTTGAGTTTTGCAGAGAGATACTATGCCACAGGGGGGATCCTGTGTCGCATAACAAGTCTTGAGTCGCAGGGACGCTTTGAGCCGCAGAGAGTCTGCCAGCTGTCACTGCTGTATTTAATTCTCCTGACTCGGTTGTGGATCTATTTTCGAAATGAAGCCGACAGTTACTGGGGATAAAGTTCCCAAACGTCGACTCTATGTTTAATGATCTCGAAATTCGAAGAGACGCTCGACGGTAATTGGGGATAAAGTCCCCAAACGTCGCCACTATCTAAATGATCTTGAGAATCGAAGCATCTCTCTTCAGCAACTCTATAAATAGGAGTCATTTAGAGAGAGACTTTCCTCTTTTGCCTTCTTCTACTTATACTTTCTGCTATGGCTCCAAAAGCTTCTAAGTTGATTGGTACGGTGGCCAAAGGGGAGAGACTTGATTCCCCGTCGAGAGCGGTAGACACTCCTTCCATTCATTACGATGTGCAACCTTCTCCCAAAGGTAATGATGGTAAGCAGATGTTGACTGAAATTTTGTGCGTGGGGCTGTCATATACTTCCTCTGTTACTTGATCGATGTATGCCCTATCTCGTCTGGACTACATGTGTTCTATACGGTAGGGCTACAGACTGAGTCGCATGATCGCTGCTTATTCGAACTTGAACTGACTGAGTTCCTCAAGATGAATCTGTATGAACTTTTCACGACCGAGCCATATAGGTGCCGTATGAGCACTTTAGGGTTGGGTCGCATAAATACTGTAAGATTGGGTCATATGATCGCCCTGTGACTGATTGGGCTGCATGAGTTTTTTTATGACTGAGCCATATAAATGCTGCTTGAGTGCTTCATGAAGCCGACCTCATAACTGTGGACCGTATGAGTTCTATTTTGGCTAGGCCGTCTAACTGGCTAGGCCGCATAACAAAGTTCTTTTGTTTCTTGGTGCTGAATCCCCTTTCTTCTTATTTTTTTGTAGGGGTCTGGCTAGCAAGCTTCTTCAGGACAGGTGTCGGTGATGGAGTGAAAGTACAACATTCTGGCACGTACATCAGAGAGCTCAAAACTCCTCATGCTTCAGAGGAGTTTTCCCCACGCCTTTTTGGCATATACATCAAACAACTCAGGACACTTCATGCTTCGGAAGAGTTTTCCCTATATGGTAGGAAGAGCGTTTATACCTCGGAGAGTTGGACGGTGGTCGGGCGTCGTTATGAACATCGCGTCTTCACGGCTCTCCATGTAGGCGAAACCACCATCAGGGACCATGTTTTGAAGGTATGGTCCCTTGGTGAAGCGGGGCTAAGGCATCCACAATATGGAGGGGAGGATAGCATGCTATATTTACCCTCCTCCCGATAGCTCCTGTTACGACCCACACCCAAGAGTAAGGGCACGAGATGTGGGTACGTCCAGCCTACGTCGCAGTATCGACGGCAGAACGCTGTCCTAGGTCAACATCTAACAATATAAAGGTTCATGTACAGTATATACACTCTGAATGGAGGTGACATAGCAATACAGTCTCAATCAAATCTAAGGTAGAGCATGATAAAAGATAGATAGATAGATAGATAAGAACTGAATGAAATCCACAGAAAATACAATCCAGATAAGTCTAAGTGTCTAAATAAGTACATATCCCAAATCATCTCAGAATCTCAATACAGTAATCCAGAAAGATAATAAAAGAAATCCTAATCTAGGGGAGTGTCATCCACTGCTAGTGGGTCCTGCTGCTGGTCCAGGTCATAGCAATCCTCTAGGGTCGCACTGTAATAAGTAGGACAGAACTCCTCAGCCTCGTCCTCTGTAATATTTTCAACAGGTTCAGTCAGGACAGGAGCGAGCACAGTACATCTCAACAAATCATAACAGGTTAGGAAATATAAACATGCTAGAGAGTAAGATACAGGAAACTGAAAGAATAACATGATAAAAAAGGAAGACTGTAAAAAAATAGATACAATATATAGAGAACTATCAGTGACCAGTGATTCAGAGCACAAGATGGTAATATAAATGGCACGATGTTGCACACGAGTAATCTAAAGAAGTTGCAAACGAGTAATCTACTGGATTGATTACATAACCACTTCTACTCCCCCGCCCCAATCAATACACAAGGATCTAGCCAAGTTATGTTATCGTATACGAAGTATAGTCGCACACGAAGATCATGTGAGCACATGAGTATACACGATTTCACACGATTTGCACACGAAAAGCACGAACACAAGGAGTACACGACGCTCATGGTAAAGTACACGAACACGAAATACCTGATGTATCCGCTAAGGGAATAACATCGTACGACAAGATCCATATAGTACTAATTCGTGTTTCCAACGTGTCATCATCATGTAAAGTAATCTAAAGCAGGAAATAAAATCCTAAACAAGATATAAAATGATCAGAGAATGTACTCGCTTGTATCTTGAGTATCTGAAGAGTATCTACTGTCCAAGGAGTGGTGTCTGTCTCCTATAGAACAGCACAAGTCACTATAAGTCTAAAATGATAATAAGATGCATTACAATGCATTCTACATGAATCTAGGTCAATCTAAACCAAAGTCAACTCTTGGTCAACTCTGGTCAACCCTAGAAGTCAAACTAGGTAAACTAAGTCAACCCTAAGTCAAAGAAGTCTCACTAGGCCTAACTAGTCTATCCTAGTAAGCCCACATCAATTCTAGACCATACAAGTCTAACTACACCTGCAACTGGTATTCAACCCATACCCATAGGCTATGAGTCCTAGGTTATAGGCTATATCATGCCTAAGCCAAACCACATATCACCTATACACATATTAATATATATATCTAATATAATATAGTACACACATTATAACATATAGGCTACCTATAATATATGCATCTCATATATATATATATATATATATATATATATATATATATATATATATATATATATATATATATATATATATATTTATATATATATATATATATATATATATATATATATATATATATATATAAAAATATATATATATATATATATATACATATATATATATATATATATATACATATATATATATATATATATATATATATATATATATATATATATATATATATATATATATATATATATAAAATATATAAAAAAAAAAAAAAATATATATATATATATATAAAATATATATATATATATACATATATATATACATATATATATATATATATATATATATATTTTTTTTTTTTTTTTATATATATATATATATATATATATATATATATATATATATATATAAATATATATATATTTATTAATAAATATATATATATATATATATATATATATATATATATATATATATATATATATATATATATATATATATATATATATATATATATATATATAAAATATATATATATATATACATGTATATATGTATATACATTGAATATAGGAAACTGGAAATCATGCATATACATAGAGGATAGAAAGAAGGAACATATGCATTTGTTTTCGTGTGTGTGTGTGTGTGTGTTGAGAGTACAAGAGGGTGTCAATGTAATTAGATACCTGTGTGTGTGTGTATGTGACAAAACAAGGTGGCATGGTATAGTGTAGTGTAACATAGTGCATTAATCAACTAGTGTGTGGATGTGAAAACAGGAATAGGAAAAACAGTGATGTGAACATGTGAGATTGTGTGACAGGAAAAATGAAGGAAGAGGGTGATATGGTGTTAAGGAAATTCAGAGTGTGTTTGTGAGTGTGTCATTGACAGTCAATTGACAGTTTAACTTTGAAACAGTTGACAGGAATTTAGTAAACCAAACCATCATTCAATCAAGCAAAACAAACCAATGCAATGTATGATAATTAACAGTTTACCCATGAACTAGTTTACAAGAAAACAATGAATCAATTTAAACTTCAATAGATATCTATTCTCAGTTTTTGAAGAAAGAAACTGGGATTTATTACTCGAACCAACAATGATCCATTGACAGTTTTAATATCAATCTCAATTTTGAATTCAGTCACCATGAAATCTAACAAATCAGTGAGCTTAACAATGCATAAGAATTAGCATTGAAATTCTGTTCTAGGAAAGGATATTATTTCTCACTTTGAAGAAAAGGAATTGGAATCAATTCGACAGATTAAAAGGGAATGAAACATTCCAAGCTGAAAGTATCAGTCATATACATTTCAAAACCCAAACTCATAGGTAATGAGCCATAAGCCTAATCTAAATGTAAAATCGAATTAATCATGAACTATAACATGTAGGATTAATCATGACACTTTAAAAACATCAATTGATCAATTTAAGAAGGAATCAAATCTCAGGTTTTGAGGATTTGACTGCGTATCAACCAACAGTCCATCTCCAAGTCCAAAATTCTATTCCTCAATGCAAGAACCTATCTATTATATAAAATCAAACTAACATGTACTATTAAACATATCCAGGAATTTCAATAGCAATTTAACTCATTAATTAAACCAATTAAAAGTGGAATAAATCACAGGAATAACAGAAACTGTACACAGTGTAAAACAGTATCTCGTGCACGTGTTCATTGGGCTCGCCCACGTGACACGATATGACACAGACCCTGTACTCGTGTCCTAGTATCGAGTGTGTCTAGGTCTAGGATCCTGACACCCTGATTTGGGTCCACGACACTTGTGTCAGTGACACGACACACGTATCAGTCACACAAAAATGGCTGAACCAACACAGCGCGTGACCAATACACTCGTAAATGCATGTCCGACATGACACGAGAACTCACGAAATTTCGGGAGCCTTATGTCAGTATCAGACCCGACCCGTGTGTCAAATTTTTCGTGTCCACGTGGCGTGTCCAGTGAGCTGTGGCCCCCGAATAGCATGGGACTGCTACTCGCGTGCGGTGCGCATGGAAACAGTGTGTTCCCGTGTCCATTCCGACATGACACAACACTAACAACACCTCAGTCCACTGGAAATCGTTAAGCGAGACCAAACCCTAATTTTCTATTCAAACAAAATCAGAAAATAAGAAAGAAATGCCTACTGTGGCATTTCATCAAACACTTAGTTAGGCATGCTGATACGTGTCCGATACGGACACGTATTGGACACGAAACCTAGCAATACCTATACCAACAGTTAGGGTAGTTCTAGGGCTTCCTATTCATGCATTGAAATCATTATTTTATGGTAGGAATAAGAAATTACCTAGGTGAGTGAAAATGCCCAAAGGGCTTCAATGAGAGGTGTTCCTCTTGCCACCCAAACTCCTCCAAATTGTTCCTTTACTGAAATTTCTCACCATGGTCGGGAAATACACAGAGATTAGATCCTATTGCAAGAAATTTGAATGAAAAAGGAGTTGAAATGGAAAAGATAGGGATTGGGGAAGAATGGGGTTTACCTCTATTTTTCAACTTGATAATTCCTAAATGAGGCTAGCCCTAAGTAGTAGAGACATTAAATAGGAAGTAGAATGCTAAGGTGGCCGGCCAAGTAAGTGTAGGGCTAGGGTTAGGGTTTGGGTTTCACTAGTCAGGTTATGGGCCTCTGTGGGCCTTAAGCCATAAGTCATGATTTATGAAATCACAAGTCATTATCTAACCTAATCAATATTCCTATTTCCCCAAATTAATTCTAATGACTAGAGTATCATTAACTTAGGTTAAACTAGGGTTTCATAATCTAACCAAGTGGTCATGACTAGGGTTAGCTTCTAGGACAGTCTCCAAAGTCACCATGAGACAAAGTCAAGAATAGCACTAAATTAAATTATACTAAAAATTACTTAAATTCTAATAATTCTAATTAATACTATATAATTCCAAATAATTCCCAAAATTTCAAAAATAACCAAAATACCCTCAAGCTGGAAATGATAAATGAAACACCCTAATCACATGGCTAGGCTCTAGGTCAAGCTGTCTCTAGTGTTACACTAGCAAAATACCAAAATTATAAGTCATGGTTTAAATAGTTTAAAAATGATTAAAAATTACCAAAAATCATAATATAAAATAAATATCAATAAATAATAATTATAATCATAAAATTTCAAAATTACTCTCATCTGGAAAACTGGGTGTTACAATCCTACCCCCCTTAGAAGAATTTCGTCCTCGAAATTAAGATGATCGTACCCCTTCTAGGTCAAACCCCAACAATCAAGGTCAATATAAAACTTATCTAAATCATGCAATTGGAAAGATAACATATAGGATTTTGGTAAGTGGTATCAGTCTGAGGTCTCATGTAGCCATTCTAGTCATATTAGATGAAAAGCAATCATAAGGTATCAAAACATACAACAATATGGTAGGGTGCATCAATTATCAAAGACTGGCTAAGATATAGGTCAAGGACTCACCTCCAACTAGGTCTGGTGGCTGGAACTCCCTCCCGAAGGCGGAGCCTTGGCTGGGATAAGTATAACAGGACAGTCTCGCAGCATGTGTGCAGCTGACCCGCATAACAAGCACACCCCTCTTCTCTTCCTACAGTAGTCCCATAAATGTCCAGGCTTCTTACAGAAGGTACAGGTAGGCACTCTCTAAGCTAGCCTCTGCTGAACAGGAGTCTGGACTGGATAGGCTGATAGTCTGGGTGCTCATGGGGCTCTGGGTATACACTGCTCCTCGTCCTCTAAGAATTAGGCTCTCCTCCTGAATGTACCAAATCCTACAGAAGTTGGATCCCGTGGCCCTGCTCCTTCATGATCTCAGCCTGAACTCTCTGTGCCTCCAACACATCTTGGAGAAGTCTGGATATTTAAGCTCTGTCAGGAAACAAACATGCCAAGGGTATGATATGGGGTACCGCTCGTGGAGGCAGAGGAGGAAGCGGGGAAGGACTCTCGGTCTCAGATGAGACTGCAGCTCTTTACTGAATAACAGGTAGTAGAGAGAAACTCTCTGGTGAGGATGCTAACACCTCCTCGATGGCGGAAGGTGCCACTACCTTTGTGTCAGCCTGAGGGGTCACTACCTCCTGAGCAATAGGAGGTGGGAGCACGCTCCTAGTCATATCCAGAGCTGCAGCGGCTCTCAGACGACGGGCTCGGGTCATGGGTGCCATACTGAAAAGAAAAAAAGTAAATCAATCATCAAGGCTATAAGGCAGTCTATAATTCCATATAAAAGCTGGTAAATATAAACAAAGGAGAACCAGCTACAAGAGTCACTATTTTAAAGCCAGGCTATACTATCGTCCCTAAGATAAGGGCCAAATCACAAGTCATCAAATCATCATACTAAGAAAGGGTTATAACTAATGAATTTCTACAAAGAATTAGACTAGCCAACTAAAGTTATCCGCACTTCTAAGTTATTTGATGATGGAATTTTTTTAACATAAGAGAAATGAAAGAGGTGATACTTTAAAAACCCTTAAGATATAATCTGATAATCATATGATTCTGTCCAAAATTATGATACTCAGAATCCCCGTCATGCTAGTGAGCAAGGCTACGATAATGACAGAGTCCTTGACTAAGGTACATACCTCTAGGTTTATGGTATTTAAAATTTTCGCATTGTCGCATGCGACGGCAAAAACCTTAAATTCCCACACCCGAAAAATACGTCCAAAATCTGACTATATGTCCTCACTATGCCAGCTAACACGACTATCGAAGATTCTAGATCCCACAACTGAGGTGACCTAGCCCATATGATTTTCTTAGAAGAAAAACAAATATAACAAAAGAGCAACATGACAAAATTAATCAATCAGCAAGGAACAGATGGAATCGGATTTCAAGGTAGTTATAAAAGATAATTGCGGGAATAGAATCGAGAAGAACGAAACTTACAGCAAGATCTCCAATTGTCTGTGCATCCTCGACTGTCCTGACGATAGCTCGCCCCTGTTGGTTTCCCCTGGTCTGCTGCTGATGCTGCATGAACCGCTACTGCTGAGAGAAATCGAGAATGACGGGAAAAAGTCTCTGTATAGACAGAGGTGCACCTCCAATATAGAAGAAATGCCAACCTGAGTCGGCACAACAAGAGCTGCGGTCTCAAGGCCCTGATGAACAAGACAAGTGGTGGCCAGCCTCTCGATAGTATTCCTCAGGCCGGAGTGATGAGATCGTGTCTTCATAAGCATCATGAAGACAGATCAAAACAAGAAGCAATTTCTGAGAATGAAGTGAAAATTCAAAAGTGAACAATTTATATTCAAGGGAAGTCAATAAGCAACAATTTAGATAAAAGGAATCTGATTAAGAGTTTTTTCTAGTGTGATTGAGTACCTTCAAAAATATTCTAATTCCTACTGCAGGCTGTAGTGATACTCTAGTCCGAATACCACTACATAAACTCGACCTGCATGGGCCACCAATAAAAATGTGTCACAACCCGCACCCTAGAGTAAGGGCACGAGACGTGGGTACGTCCAGCCTACGCCGCAGTGTCGACGGTAGAACGCTGTCCTAGGTCAACATCTAACAATATAAAGATAAATGTACAATATATACACTCCGAATGGAGGTGACATAGCAATACAGTCTCAATCACATCTAAGGTAGATCATGATAAAAGATAGATAGATAGATAGATAAGAACTTAATGAAATCCACAAAGAATACAATCCAGATAAGTCTGTGTCTAAATAAGTACATATCCCAAATCATCTCAGAATCTCAATACAGTAATCTAGAAAGATAATAAAATATATCCTAATATAGGGGAGTGTCATCCACTGCTAGTGGGTCCTGCTGCTGGTCCAGGTCATAGCAATCCTCTAGGGTCGCACCGTAATAAGTAGGGCAGAACTCCTCAGCCTCGTCCTCTGTAATATTTTCAACAGGTTCAGTCAGGACAGGAGCGAGCACAGTACATCTCAACAAATCATAACAGGTCAGGAAATATAAACATGCTAGAGAGTAAGATACAGGAAACTGAAAGAATAACATGATAAAAAAGGAAGACTGTAAAAAATAGATACAATATATAGAGAACTATCAGTGACCAGTGATTCAGAGCACAAGATGGTAATATAAATGGCACGATGTTGCACACGAGTAATCTAAAGAAGTTGCAAACGAGTAATCTACTGGATTGATTACATAACCACTTCTACTCCCCCGCCCCAATCAATACACAAGGATCTAGCCAAGTTATGTTATCGTACACGAAGTATAGTCGCACACAAAGATCATGTGAGCACATGAGTATACACGATTTCATATGATTTGCACACAAAAAGCATGAACACAAGGAGTACATGATGCTCATGGTAAAGTATACGAACACGAAATACCCGATGTATCCGCTAAGGGGATAACATCGCATGACAAGATCCATATAATACTAATCCGTGTTTCTAACGTGTCAGCATCATGTAAAGTAATCTAAAGCAGGAAATATAATCCTAAATAAGATATGAAATGATCAGAGAATGTACTCGCCTGTATCCTGAGTATCTGAAGAGTATATACTGTCCGAGGAGTGGTGTTTGTCTCCTATAGAACAGTACAAGTCACTATAAGTCTAAAATGATAATAAGATGCATTATAATGCATTCCACATGAATCTAGGTCAATCTAAACCAAAGTCAACTCTTGGTCAACTCTGGTCAACCCTAGAAGTCAAACTAGGTCAACTAAGTCAACTCTAAGTCAAACAAGTCTCACTAGGCCTAACTAGTCTATTCTAGTAAGCTCACATCAATTCTAGACCATACAAGTCTAACTACACCTGCAACTGGTATTCAACCCATACCCATAGGCTATGAGTCCTAGGCTATAGGCTATATCATGCCTAAGCCAAACCACATATCACATATACACATATTAATATATATATCTAATATAATATAGTACACACATTATAACATATAGGCTACCTATAATATATGTATCTCATATATATATACGTATATATGTATACACATTGAATATAGAAAACTGGAAATCATGCAAATATATAGAGGATAGGAAAAAGGCATATGTGTATTTGTGTTCATGTGTGTGTGTGTGTGTGTGTTGAGAGTACAAGCGGGTGTCAATGTAATTAGATACCTGTGTGTGTGTGTGTATGTGACAAAACAAGGTGGCATGGTATAGTATAGTGTAACATAGTGCATTAATCAACTAGTGTGGATGAGAAAACAGGAATAGGAAAAATAGTGAGGTGAACATGTGAGATTGTGTGACAGAAAACATGAAGGAAGAGGGTGATATGGTGTTAAGGAAATTTAGAGTGTGTTTGTGAGTGTATCATTGACAGTCAATTGACAGTTTAACTTTGAAACAGTTGACAGGAATTTAGTAAACCAAACCATCATTCAATCAACCAAAACAAACCAATGCAATGTATGAGAATTAACAGTTTACCCATGAACTAGTTTACAGGAAAACAATGAATCAATTTAACATTCAATAGAAATCTATTCTCAAATTTTGAAGAAAGAAACTGGGATTTAATACTCGAACCAACAGTGATCCATTGACAGTTTTAATATCAATCTCAAGTTCGAATTCAGTCACTATGAAATCTAACAAATCAGTGAGCTTAACAATGCATAAGAATTAGCATTCAAATTCAGTTCTAGGAAAGGAAATCATTTCTCAGTTTGAAGAAAAGGAATTGGAATCAATTTGACATATTAAAAGGGAATGAAACATTCCAAGCTAAAAGTATCAGTCATATACATTTCGAAACCGAAACTCATAGGTAATGAGCCATAAGCCTAATCTAAATGTAAAATCGAACTAATCATGAACTATAACATGTAGGATTAATTATGACACTTCAAAAACATCAATTGATCTATTTAAGAAGGAATCAAATCTCAGGTTTTGAGAATTGGACTGCGTATCAGCCAACAGTCCATCTTTAAGTCTAAAATTCCATTCCTCAATGCAAGAACATATCTATTTTGTAAAATCAAACTAACATGAACTATTGAACATGTCTAGGAATTTAAATGGCAATTTAACTCATTAATTAAACCAATTAAAAGTGGAATAACAGAAACTGTACACAGTGTAAAACAGTGTCTCGTGCACGTGTTCATTGGGCTCGTACACGTGACACGACACGACACAGACCCTGTGCTCGTGTCCCAGTGTCGAGTGTGTCTAGGTCTTGGATCCTAACACCCTGATTTGGGTCCACAACACGTATGTCAGTGACACGACACACGTATCAGTCGTGCAAAAACGGCTGAACCAACACAGTGCGTGACCAATGCACTCGCAAATGCGTGTCCGACACGACACGAGGACTCACAAAACTTGGGGAGCCTCGTGTCAGTGTCTGTCTCGACCTGTGTGTCGAATTTTCTGTGTCCACGTGGTTTGCCCAGTGAGCTGTGGCCCCCGAGTAGCAGGGGACTGCTACTCGCGTGCGGTGCGCGTGGAAATAGTATTTTCCCGTGTCCATTCTGACACGACACAACACTAATAACACCTCAGTCCACTGGAAATCGATAAGCTAGACCAAACCCTAATTTTCTATTCAAACAAAATCAGAAAATAAGAAAGAAATGACCACTGTGGCATTTCATCAAACACTTAGTTAGGCACGCTGATACGTGTCTGATACGGACACGTATTGGACACAAAACCTAGCAATACCTATACCAACAGTTAGGGTAGTTCTAGGGCTTCCTATTCATGCATTGAAATCACTATTTTATGGTGGGAATAAGAAATTACCTAGGTAAGTGAAAATGCCCAAAGAGCTTCAAAGAGAGGTATTCCTCTTGCTACCCAAACTCCTCCAAATTGTTCCTTCACTGAAATTTCTCACCAAGGTCAGGAAATACACAGAGATTAGATCCTATTACAGGAAATTTAAAGGAAAAAGGAGTTGAAATGGAAAAGATAGGGATTGGGGAAGAGTGGGGTTTACCTCTATTTTCCAACTTGATAATTCCTAAAGGAGGCTAGCACTAAGTGGTAGAGACATTAAATAAGAAGTGGAATGCTAAGGTGGTCGGCCAAGTAAGTGTAGGGTTAGGGTTAGGGTTAGGGTTTCACTAGTTAGGTTATGGGCCTCTATGGCCTTAAGCCATAAGTCATAATTTATGAAATCACAAGTCATTATCTAACCTAATCAATATTCCTATTTCCCCAAATTAATTCTAATGACCAGAGTATCATTAACTTAGGTTAAACTAGGGTTTCATAATCTAACCAAGTTGTCATGACTAAGGTTAGCTTCCAGGACAGTCTCCAAAGTCACCATTAGTCAAAGTCAAGAATAGCACTAAATTAAATTATACTAAAAATCACTTAAATTCCAATAATTCTAATTAATACTATATAATTCCAAATAATTCCCAAAATTTAAAAAATGACCAAAATATCCTCAAGTCGAAAATGATAAATGAAACACCCTAGTCACATGGCTAGGCTCTAGGTCAAGCTGTCTCTAGTGTTACACTAGCAAAATACCAAAATTACAAGTCATGGTTTAAATAGTTTAAAAATGATTAAAAATTACCAAAAATCATAATATAAAATAAATATCAATAAATAATAATTATAATTACAAAATTTCAAAATTATCCTCATCTGGAAAACTGGGTGTTACAGCTCCTTGGAGATTCAACAACTTTGTTTGCTTCTCAGCAGTAAAACCTGACTTCCTTCGAGGGCCACGAAACTGCTTGAAGACGAAACGCTGTCAAACCCAACTATGTATTGCTGGATTTTCTTTTCTTTGCTGTCGATGTAGTCCTATGAATGTAACTGATCTTGAATGACCAGAGTATGCTCACTCTAATCTATTTGTAGTATTTTGTGGTGCTTGTACTAGAGGGCCTAATACAGTATTTGTAAAGGACATCCTACTGGAGGATTTTTATGGACCTATTACCCTTTTGTACATCTAGAAATATGAGCAAATAGATTTGAATAATATTTTATAGACCTACTACTCTTTGGTATGCCGATGGTGTGAGTAATAGATTAGGATAATTTTTGGTGGACTTATCATCATTTTTTGTGTAGTGGTGATGCGAGTACTGATAATAAGTGGAGAGGAAACCAACATATTTACTCAGAGGTAATGAGGACATGGTAAATACAGGTCAAAACAAAGCCTTCCTACTCAGAGGTAATGAGGACATATTAGGGGTAGGCATGACAGGGATACACAGAACAACTCAGAGGTGTTATCAACGTGGAAGTTCTATGCATTGGGTGATTTGTTTGTGGTGGACGGGAAAACAACTAAGAGGTAATATGGACGTGGTTGTTTTTCCTGTTGGGGAATTTTGTGGACCTATTACCCTTTTTGCACACTGGCAGTACGAGTAATAGATTAGGATAAGTTGTATGGACATATTAACCTTCTGCGTACCGGTGGTACAGGTAATAGATTTTGAGGTAAATTATTGGCGGTAGAAAAGCTATGACTAGGGGGTACATAGATACGACCAAGAGAATTCATTCGGAGTAATCAGAGAGTAAGTTCAGTGGTACCTGAGGGTACGTAACTCAACAATTTGGGAGATTTGATGTCAGAGTGTAAGTTCAGCGATACCTGCGGGTATATAACTCACAATCTGAGAGATTGTTGGAAGGTGTCGTCTAGACATAGTATTTTTTGAGGAACTTATCGTTGATGGGCATCATGAGCAAGTCTCCATTTTGTTTTGCGAGACGGTACACGCCGTTGGAGAATACGGTATTGATGACGAACGGACCCTCCCACTTAGGCTAGAATTTGCAGGGGGTCTTATGAGTCATGACCATTGGTCTACGAATGGCCAAGACAAGATCGCCCACTGGAATATCCTCTACTTGACTTTCTTGTTGAAAGCCCGAGAGATGCGCGCTTGGTAGAGCTCTATGATTTGTTGAGCCTGTAAATGCTTCTCATCTAATGCTTCTAACTCTTGTAGCCGTCGACGGTAGTTATCATCTACCGTTAACCGGTAGGTGAGGGCCACTCAAAGTGAGGGAATCTTAGTCTCCAATGGGAGGACTGTCTTACTCCCGTAGACCAAGGAGAACGGCATATTTCCTGTAGCCATCCGAATCATCGTCCGGTATGCCCATATGCACTCACCAAGCTTTTCATTCCAGTCGCGTTTGTTTGTAGATATGAACTTTTTGAGGAGCTTGATTATGGTTTTATTGAATGCTTCAGCCAGACCATTGGCCGAGGGGTTATATGATGTCGAGGCCATGTTCTGGATCCAATTCTTATTACAAAATTGATAGAAAGTGTGGCTTGCGAACTACGGACCATTGCCGTGGATAATCCTCTGGGGTAGTCCAAAACGGTAGATGACGTGATATTTTATTAAGTTAATCACGTTCGATGTCTTGACCTCTGCCAACGGAACAGCTTTCGCCCATTTGGATAAGTAATCGGTGATTGCAAGTATGAACCAATGCCCTCTAGACTACCGTGGGGTGATTGGCCCAATGACGTTCATTCTCCATGCTTCGAATGGCCAAGAGGCCACTGTCGGGTGCAAGAATTTAGATGACAGATGTATAAAATCTATATAGATCTGGCAAGCCTTGTACTTCTTTTTATAATCAAGTGCATCTGCGACCATTGTGAGCCACTAATAACCCATCCGACGAAGGCGATCTTACAATTTTGGGCCAGGTTGATGAGCCCCACAAGTACCGTCATGAGCTTAATGTAGGGCTTCTTTGGCTTTTGCACTTGACAGGCATCTTAGTAGTAGCCCATCGTAGGATCGCCGATATAGCATTTTCGTCTCCGTATCGTAGAAGAATCTTAGGGAGCGTCTTCTGATTGAGGTAGCTTCCTTCACATTCTCCGGCAGAATTTCATAGGCTGAAAAGTTGATGAGAGGGAGTCTCCAGTCTTGTATATCGTTGGTTATCTGGGCGGAGCAACTCATACCCAGTTGAAGATTGATCCTAGGGTAGACAGTTCATGGCTTATTACGTCGACTAGTTGATGAGCATTATTTGGGAGTGCCAGGGAAGCGACGAGTCCGGCCAGGGCATCAGCTTCGATGTTTTGAAGTCTAGGAACGTGCTCTATAAAGAACTCCTCCAAGGTTGTAATGATGGCCACTGCAGTTTGATAACAGGGAATCAGGTCTTCATTGTGAACCTCGTACGAACCACGAATCTGGTTAACAACTAGCTGTTAGTCACCATAAGATTCCAGATATCTAATTCCCACTTCTTTCATGAGTTGGAGTCCAATGACTAGAGCGTTATATTCTGCTATGTTGTTCGAACAGGATTCTGTAAGAGAATACGCCCGATTGACTACTAGTCCGGAGGAAGAAATTTAATACCACCCCGACTCCAGCGACGATATCACCTTGTGGCCTCGTTCTTGAAGCACCGTCGAAGAACATCCGCCAAATGGCATCGTACGAAGTTATGTTCGAGGCAACGACTTCATCAGGAATTTCTTCATAAATTTTGGCTGCTTTTGAGCCTGGATGGGCTGCTAGGAAGTCATCCAGGGCTTGACCCTTGATAGCTTTTTGTGGAACAAAAACCATGTCATAAGGGGATAGTAGTATCGCCCAGGTGGCTAGACGAGAACTGAGTGCGCCTGGCTTGGTCATGAGAACCCTGAGGGGATTGACTCGCGAAATCACGTGGATGGTCTGCCCTGTCACATAGTATCTTGTTTTCTGAATGTCGAACACTAGGTCAAGGAACTCCTTCGCCACGACAGTGTACCTATGTTCAGGTCTTACCATCATCCGGCTGAGATAGTAAATAGCTTGTTCATGTCCCGCATCATTATTTTGGGTTAGCAGAGCGCCAAGGGAATGTTCCATCGCCCGTACATAGAGCAGGAAGGGCTTTCCAGCGACCGGGGCTACCAAAACCGGCGAATTCATCAGGTACTCCTTAATATCGTCAAAGGCATGCTGACATTCCTCGTTCCATACAAAGGAGACACCTTTCCTCATGAGTTGAGTGCAGGGTTGGCATCGCCCCGAGAGGCTGATATAAACCTCCTGATATAGGCTAGTCTTTCCTGAAGGCCGCGGAGGTTCTTTGGTGGGTTCATATCCAGGATTACTTTTGTTTTGTCAGGATTTATGTGAATGCCCCGGGAAGTAATGACAAAGCCCAAGAACTTTCCACTAGACACCCCCGGAAAGGACTTAGTGGGATTCATCTTCAGGTTGTGTTCCCGCTTGAGGTCGAACACCGTTCTCAAGTCATGTAAATGATCGTTTTTGGAGCAGCTCTTGACGACGATGTCGTCTACGTAATACTCCACCATCTTGCGCAAATAATCTCTGAAGATGATACTTATAGCCCATTGATATGTTGTACTGGCATTTTTCAAGCCAAAAGGCATGACCGTATAGCAATATACGCCGATCAGCGTTCGGAATGATGTATGCTTCTCGTCATTAGAAGCTATCTTGATTTGATTGTATCCTGAAAAACCATCCATAAAGGACATGCGCTCGAAGCACGTATTATCGATCATTATATCGGTAATCGGAAGAGGGAATTCATCCTTAGGGCATGCCGCATTGAGATTGCGGAAATTAATACAGATTTGGCTTTTCCTATTCTTCTTGATGACTGGCACTACGTTGGCTACCCGGTCTGGGTGCTGCTCTTCACGGATGAAACCACTAGCTATAAGTTTATTCACTTCCGCCTCGATGGAATTCATGATGTCTCGACGAAATTGTCGCTGCGATTGCTTGACTAGTTTTGCGTTTGGATAGATGTTGAGCTTATGGAGTACAATCTTGGGGTTCAGCCCTGGCATGTCTTTATAGCTCCAGGCAAAGACGTCAATGTATTCTCTGACGATTTATAACAATGACTCTCATTCGTCGTCTGTCAAACTTTTACTGACGAAGTTTGGCTTTGGAGAGGATTCATCACCGAGGTTGACTTGCATAACCTCATCTTCAGTGGAAGGATCACGAAGTTCAAAACGTTTCTTCCATTGTTGTCACGCCCCGCTCCCGAATAATCGGATACGAGTCGGACATGCCCAGCCTTCGTCGTTGGACACGACGAAGTAAGCTGTACAATACTAAGGAAAACTCAAAGTCACAATGTAATGTAAACCAAAACACAGCTTTTTATAACGTTCCCAGAAATCACCAATATCCATCAAGAGTTTTAAATACAAACTCAGCCGGAGACAAATCCGGTCGAATGAAATAATATACAATAATGAAATGTCTAAGATACAAACTCCAGAAAAATAAACTGAAATAAAAAAAAAGCTGTAAAATCCAAGCAATCACCAGCTCCATGTAGTCTCCCACTCACCTGCAACGATCCTATCAGGAAAAGAGCAAAGTACAACCCTGACTAGACAATATACAATATAATCTGTGATCCATAGTACAAGGTGAAACAGGAATACCAGAAAACTAGAACATGAAATGAAACTGAACTGTGGTACCAGAATGAAATATAAACTGCAGGTAAAGGATGACAATCAATATGCTAGACAATGAACACGGCTATCAATGTACAAGGCAATCAATCACGACAATCAATATGCAATTGTGACAAATTTGAAATATTAAAACTAATATGTGACCGGCTTAGGAGCAATCAATCAATCAATCAATAAGGCAATCAATTCTACAAGGTACGGCTTCATCGTACGTGAAGTGTACGATTAGGCTATCTTCAATACTATATTGGGTGTGGTCACACAAAAGCTAATATTTCCTCCAATCCCGCAATGAACAATGACGCACAAGCAATGAACAATGGAACAAGACAATCGTGTGTAATTCGTGTCAGATATGAGAACATGGCACATGAAGGTAAGACAGAAAACAAGGTACAAGTCAAGTCAGTGTACTTGCCTCGGTTTTGTTGCACGAGAGTAGTACTGCATGGTTGTAACGAGTCACCTGTTATATTTTGTACAAGTATTAGGGTTTTGAAATAATGACATTAGCTAACTAATTTTGGTAATTCAACTATGTCTAGATAAGAATCAAGGTAACAATATTTAGAAAATATTATAGTTTTTAATCACCATAAATACTCATGAAAACATATACTATATAATTTTTGAATATTAGGAAACTTTTTATTTAGCAAAATAATATTAGTTAGATAAAATCCCTTTTTGAAATAATTTGCAAAGTAATAGTAACCATTAATAGGAATATGAATTTATATTTATGTGTGTACAACATATTTATGTTATGCTAATAAATAAGGTAGCATATATATGTATTTGGAAAATAAAAATGATAGCAAAAGAACTTTTAACAATTATTACTAAAACAATTAAATGCTAAAGAATTATCTTGCTTAAATATAGAATTCTAGCTAACAGGCCAAGCTCAACTAAATATAATCCAGTTTATATAAACTAACAAATTACACTTAATTATCTAAACAGCCCAACAATTACCCAGCCCCTGTAAACCGGCCCAGCCTTCAACTCAACTCCTCTGTTAAAACTAATGAATTTAACTTAATACTGCTCAGTATACCAGCCCGACTTCAAAAGCCCACAGAATCTATTAAACTTAATTATTTCTACTTAACCAGCCCAGCCTTATGGCCCAACCCATTGGCCCAGCCTAATTCTCAGTTATTAAAACTTAAATTTTTCTAATAAAACTGCCAAAACTTCGAGCCCACTCTCACAGCCCAAAAACCCGGCCCAACCATTTGATATAACAGATCAATCTTCTCTCTCCTCTCAGATTTTCACTGGAAAAATCCAGAACTCTTCCGAATACTCGAGAGAGCTCCGACGAGTGTCTCGTCTACTCCGGCGAGAACTCATCTCCTCCGGCGACTCCGACGAGACCTACTCCGTCTCTTCCCCTCTTCTTCGTCTTCTTCCTCTGAAACCCCAACCCGAAACCCTAGCTCTAGCTTCTTCTCCCTCTGGTTAGGAAAACCCTAGGTCGAAACCCTAACCCTAACACTTCTTCGTCTTCCTCAGCTCATGGCTAAGAAAACCATAAGTCTAGGTCAGAAACCCTAGATCTCACAATTACCTCCGGCGAAAACCCTAGATCTAGGTCGTCTTCTACACTGGCCGACCACAACCCTAGATTAGGAAACCCTAACCCGATCTCCACCTTCACTCACCTTCCCAGTCCTCACAAACCCTAGATCTAGACAGCAACCATGAAGAACAAGAAGGGGTTCGAAAAAGGAAACTCACCAGCCTGAAGAGGAAGTCGATCCACTGCGGCGAGGCGCTGAGGTCCGAGCAGCAACGATAGCGACGGCTCGGCGGTGGATCTCTCTAGATGGCGACTCTGATCTCGTGATGGCTCGGCGAGCGACTCCTCGGCGTAGCGGTGGATCTCCGACGACGTCTGGCTGCTCGACGACGAGTTCAACCCCTCGTGGCGGCGGCGAGCTCTACGAGACGGCTCCTCGGGTCGCGAGGGGCCGCGCACTGCTCGAGAAAGCAGTGCGGAAATCGAGGCGTCGGCGTTAATGGCGGTGCACAGTCTCCCAAACTAGCCAGTGGCGCGACAGTCGAGGCAAGCTCGACAGTCGAGGCGAGCTCGACAGTCGAGGCTGGCTCGATCTTCGAAGTGGCGGCGGCGGCTTGGCGACGTTTCCGACGAGGAAGCTCGGGCGACTGGCGGTGAAGTCGTTCTCCGGCGAGCGGTGGCGGTGGTCCTCCAGTAAGAAGCTCGGCGGTGGTCGTCCAGTGAGGAGAGAGGGAACAGAGAGAGAGAGAGAAATGAGAGAGAGTGACGTGTAGAGAGAAAGAGTATTGTGGTGTCAGTGCCTTGGAAATCGTATAATTTATAATAAAATAATGTGTGTGTGTGTGAGTGGCATGTTTGTAATAACGTGTAGATCTGGGGGTATAGTATTGTGGCAGTATGGTAAATTACAGTAGATCTAGGGGTAAAATAAAATGGCAGTGTGGTAATAATAAACAGATCTGATGGCATTTAGAATAGGTTAGTAACAGAAAAACAAATAACAGGATTTCAAAATTTAAATTAATTTCAAAACAGCTTTCCAAACCAATTGTTCCCTCCAACAATTCAAATAATCTTAAAGGAAAACAGATTTTCAAATAAAAGGCTCCAACAGATTCCACTTTACTAATTTACCAAACTATTAGAAAATACTTACTGTTTTCTCCAATAAAATTATATTAATAGAATCCGAAAATAATTAAACCATTTCATAATTAGCTGTTATTAATTAATTAATTACTAAAATCAGTTTTCCTCAATACTGAATATACAATTTCGAAAATTGTTAAAAAGACAATTAAGAAATCAATAAACCATTAATACGAAAATGTATACTTATACATAAATTTGTTCCAACAATAAATCAATTTATTACATCAACTAGTATTCAAAATACTTTTCCAAACTAAAATAGATTTAGCTAATAATAACTAATTAAGAATTAAGAATAAAATCAACAGTGATTCATAACCATCTATAAATCAACATAACCATCTATAAATCAATAACCGTTCACGAAACTTAACAAGAATTATTTGCCAAAATAATAACAAAATGCTTAATCTCAATTAAGGGAATAAATTTTATTTGAGAAACAATCTGCTTTAGAATAAAAATTCTTTTTATTAAAGAAACATGTTTTCCATGAAAACAATATTTTAGAAAAATTTCAAAACATCACCAAATATGATTTAGGGAGTTACAAATCTACCCCCCTTACAAAAATTTCGTCCTCGAAATTTCAAGGGTTTTGCAATGAACAAAATCAAACAAAATTTATTAAAGACAACCAGAAACTAAATGATTATTATGTAGTAAAATAATAAGGACTAACAAGTAGTCACTAGACAATAGAAAGACTGTAATGCAAGAAAACTCAGAGACAAGCCTCAAAATAGGCAATATAAAAGAATAACAACTACTACAAGCAAGTAAAAAAACAGTCCATCCGGCTGCGCTCCTGTAGCTACTACTGATCCTCATAAACTGGGTCCTCCTGCTGCTGCTCTGGTGCTGGCTCCTGACGAGTGAAAGCCGCAGGAC
This sequence comes from Iris pallida, assembly GCA_029216955.1. Taxonomy (NCBI): domain Eukaryota; kingdom Viridiplantae; phylum Streptophyta; class Magnoliopsida; order Asparagales; family Iridaceae; genus Iris; species Iris pallida. The sequence continues at coordinate 141,950 of JANAVB010015813.1, forward strand.
AATTCCTCACTTGATGAGTGGCAGATCCACAAATCAAGCATTGCCCTAACTTCTTGCGGCATTCTTCGCCACGATGTCCCGGTCGCTTGCAGTATGCGCAAGAAAGGTACACCGGGGTCTGGATCTGTCTCTGCTGCCTCGACGATGTCGGTGCTCGAACATGGTGCTGATGCTGAGGTAGCCTGTGCTGGGTGTCAGTCCGCTTCGGTGGACCCTGGGAACTGCTGGCGCCAATGTCTCTGTCCCGCTTGAGCTTCGGATCCATCTCCTTCTCCACTCCCTGAACAACTTTAAGGATGCTCGCATATGTAGTGGCCTGACTAATAGCTACTGCATGTCGCAGCTCTCTGGTGAGACCCTTCTTGAACATCCAAGCCCTATCCTTCGGCGTGCTGACTAGGTTCTCTGCGAACCTGCTGAGTCGGGTGAACTCGGATTTATACTGGACCACTGACATATTCCCTTACTGCAATGCTTCAAATTACATCCTAAGCTCGTCCCGCTCCACATCCGGGAAGAACTTTTCCTGGAATAGCAGCTTGAAGTCCTTCCAGGAAACTCCGGGCTCTGCTAACTGGGGCTCCTCCCGGTACCAAGCCCTAGCGATGTCGAATAGTCGCATGCTTGCAACTTCGACCTTCAAATCATCGGGGATCCTCGCCATCTTCATTGACCGTTCAGCATTCTCCAGCCATTCGTCTGCGTAGACTATCCCCTCATCGCCCCAAAAATTCATCGGGCAGAGGAACTGATATTCCTTGGCAGTTCCTGGCTTTGGCGCTACTGGTGCCGGCGGTGCTGGTGGAGCTGGCTCTCTGGTCTTCAGTGCGTCGATGACGGTCTCTCTGAATTGTGCGGCCTGCTGACTCTGAGCCTCTCTGAACTGTGCAGCTTGCTGATTCTGGACCTCCATAAATTGCTGGAACATGGCCATCACTTGCGTGCCATCGAATATCATCGTCGGTAGAATCGGCTGAGGCGGAGGCGGTGCAAGCTGCTCCTGTGCACTGGGTGCAGGCTGCTCACTGGTCCCAGCGCTCGTCGTGGCGACCGTCCTGTAAAAGAAATAAACTGTTGATTGTTATATCCTATAAAAATCACAACTATCCTAAAAATTATAAGTAAATCAAATTTTTTTAAAAATTTTTAAACATCAATAACCATAAACCATTAAACATAAACAATTTTCAAAAACCATAAACCATTTTCATAAACAGTAAACCATTTTCATAAACCATTTTCCATAAATCATAAACCATTTTTCCGCGGTTCCTATGCTGTGATGAGTTTTTCTTAGCTTTCGTTGGTCCCCCAATAACACTTATTTACCTAAGTGTCATTAGGATAGACCTGCATGGGCCACCACTAAAAACATGTCACGCCCCGCTCCCGAATAATCGGATACGAGTCGGACATGCCCAGCCTTCGTCGTTGGACACGACGAAGTAAGCTGTACAATACCAAGGAAAACTCAAAGTCACAATGTAATGTAAACCAAAACACAGCTTTTTATAACGTTCCCAGAAATCACCAATATCCATCAAGAGTTTTAAATACAAACTCAGCCGGAGACAAATTCGGTCAAATGAAATAATATACAACAATGAAATGTCTAAGATACAAACTCCAGAAAAATAAACTGAAATAAAAAAAAGCTGCAAATCCAAGCAATCACCAGCTCCATGTAGTCTTCCACTCACCTGCAACGATCCTATCAGGAAAAGAGCAAAGTACAACCCTGACTAGACAATATACAATGTAATCTGTGATCCAGAGTACAAGGTGAAACAGGAATACCAGAAAACTAGAACATGAAATGAAACTGAACTGTGGTACCAGAATGAAATGTAAACTGCAGGTAAAGGATGACAATCAATATGCTAGACAATGAACACGGCTATCAATGTACAAGACAATCAATCACGACAATCAATATGCAATTGTGACAAATTTGAAATATTAAAACTAATGTGTGACCGGCTTAGGAGCAATCAATCAATCAATCAATAAGGCAATCAATTCTACAAGGTACGGCTTCATCGTACGTGAAGTGTACGATTAGGCTATCTTCAATACTATATTGGGTGTGGTCACACAAAAGCTAATATTTCCCCCAATCTCGCAATGAACAATGACGCACAAGCAATGAACAATGGAACACGACAATCGTGTGTAATTCGTGTCAGATATGAGAACATGGCACATGAAGGTAAGACAGAAAACAAGGTACAAGTCAAGTCAGTGTACTTGCCTCGGTTTTGTTGCACGAGAGTAGTACTGCATGGTTGTAACGAGTCACCTGTTATATTTTGTACAAGTATTAGGGTTTTGAAATAATGACATTAGCTAACTAATTTTGGTAATTCAACTATGTCTAGATAAGAATCAAGGTAACAATATTTAGAAAATATTATAGTTTTTAATCACCATAAATACTCATAAAAACATATACTATATAATTTTAGAATATTAGGAAACTTTTTATTTACAAAATAATATTAGTTAGATAAAATCCCTTTTTGAAATAATTTGCAAAGTAATAGTAACCATTAATAGGAATATGAATTTATATTTATGTGTGTACAAGATATTTATGTTATGCTAATAAATAAGGTAGCATATATATGTATTTGGAAAATAAAAATGATAGCAAAAGAACTTTTAACAATTATTACTAAAACAATTAAATGCTAAAGAATTATCTTGCTTAAATATAGAATTCTAGCTAACAGGCCAAGCTCAACTAAATATAATCCAGTTTATATAAACTAACAAATTACACTTAATTATCTAAACAGCCCAACAATTACCCAGCCCCTGTAAACCGGCCCAGCCTTCAACTCAACTCCTCTGTTAAAACTAATGAATTTAACTTAATACTGCTCAGTATACCAGCCCGACTTCAAAAGCCCACAGAATCTATTAAACTTAATTATTTCTACTTAACCAGCCCAGCCTTATGGCCCAACCCATTGGCCCAGCCTAATTCTCAGTTATTAAAACTTAAATTTTTCTAATAAAACTGCCAAAACTTCGAGCCCACTCTCACAGCCCAAAAACCCGGCCCAACCATTTGATATAACAGATCAATCTTCTCTCTCCTCTCAGATTTTCACTGGAAAAATCCAGAACTCTTCCGAATACTCGAGAGAGCTCCGACGAGTGTCTCGTCTACTCCGGCGAGAACTCATCTCCTCCGGCGACTCCGACGAGACCTACTCCGTCTCTTCCCCTCTTTTTCGTCTTCTTCCTCTGAAACCCCAACCCGAAACCCTAGCTCTAGCTTCTTCTCCCTCTGGTTAGGAAAACCCTAGGTCGAAACCCTAACCCTAACACTTCTTCGTCTTCCTCAGCTCATAGCTAAGAAAACCCTAAGTCTAGGTCAGAAACCCTAGATCTCACAATTACCTCCGGCGAAAACCCTAGATCTAGGTCGTCTTCTACACTGGCCGACCACAACCCTAGATTAGGAAACCCTAACCCGATCTCCACCTTCACTCACCTTCCCAGTCCTCACAAATCCTAGATCTAGACAGCAACCATGAAGAACAAGAAGGGGTTCGAGAAAGGAAACTTACCAGCCTGAAGAGGAAGTCGATCCACTGCGGCGAGGCGCTGAGGTCCGAGCAGCAACGATGGCGACGGCTCGGCGGTAGATCTCTCCAGATGGCGACTCTGATCTCGTGACGGCTCGGCGAGCGACTCCTCGGCGTAGCGGTGGATCTCCGGCGACGTCTGGCTGCTCGACGACGAGTTCAACCCCTCGTGGCGGCGGCGAGCTCTACGAGACGGCTCCTCGGGTCGCGAAGGGCCGTGCACTGCTCGAGAAAGCAGCGCGGAAATCGAGGCGTCGGCGTTAATGGCGGTGCACAGTCTCCCAAGCTAACTAGTGGCGCGACAGTCGAGGCAAGCTCGACAGTCGAGGCGAGCTCGATAGTCGAGGCTGGCTCGATCTTCGAAGTGGCGGCGGCGGCTTGGCGACGTTTCCGGCGAGGAAGCTCGGGCGACTGGCGGTGAAGTCGTACTCCGGCGAGCGGTGGCGGTGGTCCTCCAGTGAGAAGCTCGGCGGTGGTCCTCCAGTGAGGAGAGAGAGAACAGAGAGAGAGAGTGAAATGAGAGAGAGTGACGTGTAGAGAGAGAGAGTATTGTGGTGTCATTGCCTTGGGAATCGTGTAATTTATAATAAAATAATGTGTGTGTGTGTGAGTGGCATGTTTGTAATAACGTGTAGATCTGGGGGTATAGTATTGTGGCAGTGTGGTAAATTACAGTAGATCTAGGGGTAAAATAAAATGGCAGTGTGGTAATAATAAACAGATCTGATGGCATTTAGAATAGGTTAGTAACAGAATAACAAATAACAGGATTTCAAAATTTAAATTAATTTCAAAACAGCTTTCCAAACCAATTGTTCCCTCCAACAATTCAAATAATCTTAAAGGAAAACAGATTTTCAAATAAAAGGCTCCAACAGATTCCACTTTACTAATTTACCAAACTATTAGAAAATACTTACTGTTTTCTCCTATAAAATTATATTAATAGAATCCGAAAATAATTAAACCATTTCATAATTAGCTGTTATTAATTAATTAATTACTAAAATCAGTTTTCCTCAATACTGAATTTACAATTTCGAAAATGGTTAAAAAGACAATTAAGAAATCAATAAACCATTAATACGAAAATGTATACTTATACATAAATTTGTTCCAACAATAAATCAATTTATTACATCAACTAGTATTCAAAATACTTTTCCAAACTAAAACAGATTTAGCTAATAATAACTAATTAATAATTAAGAATAAAATCAACAGTGATTCATAACCATCTATAAATCAACATAACCATCTATAAATCAATAACCGTTCACGAAACTTAACAAGAATTATTTGCCAAAATAATAACAAAATGCTTAATCTCAATTAAGGGAATAAATTTTATTTGAGAAACAATCTGCTTTAGAATAAAAATTCTTTTTATTAAAGAAACATGTTTTCCATGAAAACAATATTTTAGAAAAATTTCAAAATATCACCAAATATGATTTAGGGAGTTACAATTGTGCATCTAGCTGCTGGACCCACGGCTCCAACTCAAGAGGTTCAAGTAGGTCTTCGTCTTCTTCTTTGACATCAGCGGATGTCATATTGGCAGATAATAATCGTCTGAATATATCCCCAATACTGCTATCAGAGTCGTAAGTGGGTGACTCGGACGAATGGGAGTTCCACTCGTATTCTTCGTCAGAACTTTCGGGCGTTGTGGGTGGAGTAACATACCCGAGGCCACGACTGTAGAGGCAATCTTCGACCACTGCCATAATTAAGACCCGAAGTAGCCTCCATGTCGTATCCCTGCTTTTGAATGAAGTACTTGGCTTGAGGACTGTACAAGTAGAGCGGTAGTCTTCCAGTCTCGGGTCCAAGGTCGGACTCTTGTGGCGTGAAAGATTGAGGACCTTCTTTTTGGCCAAAGATGATTGTGTGATCCCATCCTCTTCTGTCTGAGACCGGGAAGTAAGCACCTTTTATGGGAGTAAGTTGATTTGGGTATGGACGGTTATCACCTGCATGTGCAGGCTAATGTCTAGACAGTCATGTACGGCATACGTTCGATTAGGCTTATCATACTCAGAATAGTCTAAGGCAGCCTCTTATTGATAAAATAAAGAATTTTGTCCACCAGGATTACATCATCTAATGAGGGGCTATTCGCCTGTGTAACCACAGATTTGTCGAGTTCTCCGTCTTCCTTGGCTACCCTGCGAGCTCAGAGTGTGGGCCGCTATATTGGGTAACTTAACCTTTAAGGGTTCTGCTTGACGTATTGATCTGCCTGGGAGTGTTGGGTCAATATTTGGCTGTTGGCTCGTCTTGGAAAGACGGATGACTATCGCTCGGCAAGGGACTTTGTGTCTTCTGGTCTCCTTGGAGTAGATTTTGGCAATCAGATTACCATTGGTGTTACAGGGGGCTTCGCATCTTCCTGTTGCCTTTGATTAGACTTTGGCAGTCGGATAACCATTAGTCCTATAACAAGTTTTAGCTTCTGGACGGATGACCAATGGTTCTGACTGCGCCGATGTGACAGGAGAATTGAACACCTCTTTATGTAAGGTTGCGACAAGGGGTGCAGCCCTACCCGGTTTGCGGGGTTGGAGACAGATTCTCAAGGGTTCCTCTGGCCTGTAGTGGCCTTCGGCTCGTCCGTTATATGTTCCTGGATTCGTCATATAGACAAGCCTCCGATGAGTAATAAGATTCAACCCCTTTGAAGGGATCAATGTCGACGAATTTGGTCTTCACGGAACCGTGTTTACTGACATATTTGAAACACAGGTGAAGGGTGGATGGCACAATCATATAGTTATGTATCCACGGACATCCCAGGAGGATGTTGTAGGAGGTGTTTGCATCTATGATATTGCAGGTAACTTCCGTCCTCAAGTCACCAATCTGGCACTTCAACCGGATCTTTCCAAGGGGATCGCTTCTTCCTGAGTTAAACCCGCTAATGGCAGTGTTGGTTGCTGCTAGCCGGTGCATAGGGATGCCAAGAAGTTGGAGCAGGCTTTTCGGAATGATGCTTATTGACGATCCCGGGTCGATATGCATCCTTTCCACCTTGATGTCGCCAATGTACCCAGTGTAGTACAAGGGGCGATCATGCAAGTTGGTCTTAATCAACATATCCTGTGGAGTAAATATGATGTTAGGCATTGCATCTGTGCTATCGCCGCCCTATAAATCTGCTGGCGGGTATTCACCTGGAGGCTTGCCCTGAGCTAAGTAGGCATCGGCATTCTGGAGTGCTTCGCTTAATGCAACATGAAGATCCTTGGAGAGCCTTAGGAGCTCGTATAGCGACAACTTTGCTGGCATGTTAGCCAATTGTGCTAATATGTTGAAGTTGTAAGGTGTCTCCAGTCCCTGAGGTATATCACTGCGGAGTGGCCTGTCGAAGCGGGTGTCCCTTGTCTTGGAATTTTCTGCCAGCGGAGGCTGGGATGGCATTGGAACATCAGAAGGGGGCAACGTCGATAGCTGAGGGTCTCCGGCTAGAATATCCCGTACGGGCTGGATTTGTGCTCCAGGCCGGGTAACAACATCTGCGGCTTCTTCAGCTTCAGCTGAAATTGTATGTCAAGCTCTAGACTTTCTACCCTTCTTCTTATTGGTAGGAGATGACACCCTGGGGTAACTTCGGACACCAAGTCTGGGTGCACCCACATGATCTCTTCTTACGATGTAGTGAGAGGTACCAGTCCAGATGTCTAGTTTCAGACGGATGGAAGATTAGTAACCTCCATCGTTGCCCGGGGGACAGGTATTACCCCGTCTGGCGTGCTTGTTGGAGGGAAGTCGCCGAAGTGAATAGATACCATGTTCGCCGCCACAATAACCTTTTCAAAGTCTATCGACAGAGCTTTGGAGTCGATAAGACTCTGGATGTACCGCTTCAATTGGAAGCAATCCTGGGTGGCGTGATAGACATAGCGGTGGAAGTGACAGTACTTCGGGTCCTCCATTTCTGCTGCTCGGGGCTCGCATCTTGGTGGCGGGAGCTGGATCCTACCCCCTTGCAAGAGCATATCGAAGATAGGTTTGACATGACTATCTTCAAATGAGTAGTTGATCTTGGGCCACTTACCTTCCGCCTGTTTTCGTTCAGACTTCTGGGTCGCATCAATGACCATAGCCTGCTTGCCCTTGTTGTCCCGGTTGGTGGTGGTGCCATTGTTGTTGTTACTGGAGGTGGGACCAGGACATCTGCCCTTATCTTCTCCGTCTGGGATGTGTAACCACAGCTGGCGGGCCTTCTTCAATTTTACCTCCGCGTTGGTAGCACTTCTGATGAAAGTCATCCAGTCTCTGAACTGATCATCTCCCATCTAGAGGCTAATTGTATGGAGTAGCTTCCTCTGATAGATTTCAATTAGGGAGCTCTCAGGATTGCCCTGAGGCAATCTCATCGCGGTTTGGCAGAACCACTCGATATAGTTCCTTATCTGTTCCCTTTCTCCCTGAACAACGTCCATGAGAGATGACATTGTCACGTCATGCCCCACTTCGTAGAATCTTTCCAGGAACAAGTGCTTGAAGCCATCGAAAGAATGAATATAGTTGTCGGGGAGATTGCGGTACCAGTGGAATGTGATGCCCTCCAATGCTCCGATGAATAATAGTGTGAGGATGGCGTCACTATGCGGCAAGTGGTCAGTGGTGACTTCAAAGTAAGTCATGTACCGACCAGCAGAAGTCTTCTCATCGTAAGAATCGATATGGAATGACTTGTACCGTGGTAGAAAAGGTATGTCCCTTCATGCGACGGAATAAGGCTGTCGTATTCTGAGATCTCGAGAGGAGTCTCGGGCATTGAACATCGCTCGGAGCTCTTGGACTTCTCTTCTAGCCTCGTTGGCTTCATCAGTAGCTGAAGGAATGGATGGTACTACAGGATCATCACCCAAAGGAGGGGCTGTCGTGTTGGAGTTTGCGTTGACTGCGGGTCCCAAGCTTATTTGTTCGGGCATCCTCGTTGGTTGAGCTGGCAAGGCGACTTTGATCTCGTCCACCGACTTGACTAAGGACAGGAGCATGGCTTCGAGCACCTCTAGCCGTTGTCGGTCCGATGGCGCTTCATAATCGTCGTCAGTCATAAAAACTGTCCTTACGTGGTTAGAGGTGATAGGGATTGTGGCAGAGGTACTCTCGGTGCCGTACCCTTGTATAGAGAAACCGTCAAGAAATGTTAGAATATCATCTTCGTCAGACTCGGCAGGGGTGCTACCCCCTATGTAGGAAGCCACATCGTCTTGGTGATGGTGGTGGCCCTCAGGGAAACCTGATTCTATTGCAGAGTTCTGGGGGATCTCTACCCCCTGCGTGTGCTCTTGGTACACCGGGTTGTCTCATATATTGAGGGAGCTGCTACCCCCAGCTTCATCTACTCTCAAGGAGGGTGAAGATGCACCCCCAGTTGCCGGAAGCTTCTTCTTGGATCGAGTGCCTAAATATACACCCCCTGTGGTTGATGGAAATCCCCCAGATGAGGGTCTCCTTGCAATACTGGCCGATATGGCCGGGCTGGAAGAGCCTGTCTTCTTTCCTCCCTTGCCAGGAGGAACTTTTTGAGTTGAGTTACAGGAGGCGAAAGGAAACTCTTCGTCCCCTGGAATTTGCAACTGTCGGACAGGTGCTGGCTGCTGCAGTCGCTAGAAAACTGACTGTCGATCTTCAGGTACTGTTGATTTATTGTAACAGCAGTTGATGATGACTTGAGTGTAATGATGCCCCGAGAGGGACTCATTGCATGTTGACGCTGCCGTCTTGCGTTTGTGAGTAATCACGTCACGTAAGTCGGTAGGAAGCTGCTCTACTTTTGTACCAGACTTGTGAACTCAAAAATCCCGAGCGCACGGGTGCTTGGGCATCATGTTTTCTTCCTGATCCATGGCTAGTAAAAGCACTTGCTCTGGATCTTTAGAGAGAGACTTTCCATCAGGAGCCCGTGTAACAGTTAACGGGGCCTACTGACAATCAGCAGCTTGGACAGTTGACTGGGCTGGTTGAGCCCGCACTGCCCTAGACCTTTTTGACTTAGTGCCCAAAGGTGTATAGTAAAAAGAGTCCAAATTGATACATCCCACCTTTTTAATGGGCCGCATGGCATCGGGCCCGCATGAGAGGCGGTCGAACACAGTGCTTCTGACAGGACCGTATGAGACGTCCTGTCTGTGGACAGGATTGGTCGTTGCATGGCCCATCTTCTTACGGCTAGAGCTGGTTGCCGCATGAATCATCTTCCTGCGACGGCAGTTGACTACCGCATGAGTTATCTGCCTGCGGCCAGAGTTGGCTGTTGCTTGGGCAGACTGCCCATCTCCTTTTTACGGCCTCCTCTTTGTCCGCATGGAGTTCCCTTGTGCTTCCAAAAACTCGGCATCGTAGTATTTTCCTCTGCTGGATTTGGGGACAGTGGGGTCCTCTGCGGTCGGAAACAAAGCGACATGAGAGTTCTGGTCACCATCTTGGGCTGCAGAAGGAGCTTCTTTGAGAACTTGGTCGGAGGCAACAGTTTTGTGCACCGACACCTTGCGAGTCCTCTTCGGGTTGGCTCGCTTCTGAGACGGGCTGGAGCTCCCTTCATAGAGCAATTCTTCGAAGGCTTGTTGGTCAAAGTGGACCACAAGCATCTGCTGTGTAGAGCCGAGCTTAGACGCGTCAGATTGCATCACCAACTCCTCATCGGAAGAGAAGGATGTCCCCAGCAGAATCGCCATCGTGTTTGCCATAAAAATCAACAACAGGTATTACAGAACACTGGAATTGATTGCAAACCCGCTTGTATAAAGAAGAGACTAGAAAGAAAGCCTAGGAAACAATCTAAGTATAATTGTTTAGTTTTGATTCTGGGGGGTGACGGTGGAGGCTCGGGAAAGTGCTATCAACTCTGCCTTACTCCGTGGACTATCTAATGCAGTCTCTAGCTCGTAAAGATATTGCTTTTCTCTTGAAGGTTGCCAGCCTTTGCAGGGGAGTGGCACCCTGCTATTTATAATATGATGGATTTTGAGCCGTATGGTCGGCTTGTGGCCACGTGGATGATTGGCACGCAAAGACCCGCTCTCGGGCTGCATCTGTCGGTTTGTTGGGATTTTGTTACAGCAAATCTGGGTAGTTAAGGAATCGGTCAGATTGCCACGTGTCCCATTGCGTATGGTGCTCTAAGTCTTTGATCTTGTAGGGTCGCATGAGACTCATGTAGCTCGGATCACAGTCATAAGAAGTCTGGAAACATTGGGGCCGCGTAAGCTGGGCCGTATGAGGTTCATGCGGCTTGGATGATGCTCCTATGGCCGCTTGGAGGCGAACGAACCTGCTTTTAGGCGACGTCTCTACGTCTTATTTTTTTGTCAAAGTGTCAGAACTGTCACTTTTTGCAAGGGCTGGTCAGCTTTATCAGTCCAACTGCTCCTCTTGGTCGCATATTTTCCTTCTATGGCTATTCGTCGATGGACCGCATATGTCTTTGAACAGTCATGCGGCTTTCCTTCATGCGGACCTATTTAGCCCAAGGTACCTATGCGGCAATTTGTAATCCGCACGAACTCCATATTTTTCATGTTTCTACAGGTGGGTGCCGAGCACAGATGCACACCAGTGGAGAAGGAATGCCTTGCATTATTATTTTCCATTCAGAAGACACACCACTACGTGTCTGGGTAGACTATCCACATCATATCTAAAGTCAACCCTCTCATAATACTCATGACTAAATCGGGCTCTCTCAATTACTGTTTAGCCATATGGACAATGCTGTTAACTCCGTACGATGTGATTTTTGTTCCTCATAAGGCAGTAAAAGGCCAAGCATTAGCTGATTTCTAGCAGCTCATCCGGTGCCGGAGTCGTCCAAACTCTCCGACGAAATTCCCGACGAAGTGGTGGAGTCTAACACTGCAACTGAAGAAAACCCCATTTGGCAAATGTTCTTTGATGGTTCATCAAGAACAGGACCCAAAAGGAATATCGTGGCTGAAGTAGGTGTCGTGCTCGTGTCACCTGATCATTTAGTTATACACCGTACATATTCTCTCATGGAACCATATACCAACAACGTGGCCGAATAAAATGCTTTATTAATCGGTCTAAAACTGGCGAAGCAACTGGAAGTTGACTATCTAGAGGCTTACGGTGATTCCAAGCTAATAGCTAGTCAGATCAGAGGGGATTATGAAGTTCACCACGAAGATCTCATCCCCTACCACAGTGCAACAATTGAGTTGGCGTCTACTTTCGTTGGATTCTTCATCGAGCATGTACCTTGACGACAGAATATAGAAGCAGATGCTCTAGCAGGTCTCTCTTCTTCCTTGACCATTTCTATCAATACCCAGCAGTCGATCACAGTGTCTGGACGAGAACTATTCTGTTTGAAAGATGCCTTGCATATTCATCATAGTTACGCATCGAAAACATACGTCGATGCTAAAGACTGGAGATTTTCCTTCATAGACTACGCTGTCTATGGAATCCTCCCTGAGGACCCGAAGGAAGCAGTATCCATCCAAAGGCGATCCCTCAGATTTTACTACGACACAGTTACGAAGATGTTGTACCGACGCTCTTACGACGGATTACTGTTACAATGCTTATCAGACACAGAAGCCAAACATGCACTCCGGGAGGCACACGATGGAGTTTATGGTGTACATCAACCAGCCCCAAATTACAAGATCGCCTCAAACGAATGGGTTATTACTTGCCTACAATGATAGCAGATGTTGTTGAATATGCAAAGAAGTGTAGAGCTTGTCAGTTCTATGCCGATTTCATTCATCAACCTTAGGAGTTTCTACACCCGACGGCAGCATCTTAGCCATTTGAAGCCTGGGGCATGGACGTCATAGGACCAATCAGCCCACCATCCTCCAAAGTACATCGGTTCATCGTAGCCATAACCGATTACTTCTCCAAATGGACGGAAGCTATACCGCTCACCGAAGTAAAGACGTCAAACGTGATCTGTTTGATCAAATATTACATCATCTACCGCTTCGGCCTACCTCGCAGGATCATCCATGATAATGGTCTACAGTTCGCAAGCCATGTATTATATCGGTTCTGCAATAAGAATCGAATCTAGAACGTAGCCTCTACTGCCTACAATCCAGTGGCTAACGGGCTAGCAGAAGCCTTTAACAAAACCATCATAAAACTTCTCAAGAAGTTCGTGTCTTCAAATAAGCGCGATTGGAACGAGAAGCTCGGTGAATGTCTATGGGCTTATCGCACAACGGTCCGAACTCCAACAGACAGTACGTCATTCTATCTGGTTTATGGGAGCAAAGTCGTTCTTCCCCTAAAAATCCAGATTCCTTCTCTTCGAGTAGCCTTAGCCAGCGAGCTGACTACTGAAGAAAGCTATCGTTTGCGACTCCAAGAGCTAGAAATGCTAGACAAAAAATGCTTGTTAGCTCAGCAGCGCATTGAGCTATACCAAGCACGCCTTTCCAGAGCCTTTAATAAAAAAGTGAAGGAAAGGATCTTCCAAGTCGGTGATCTGGTCCTAGCAGTAAGAAGACCGATGGTCATAACGCACAAAATAAAAAGTAAAATTCTAGCCTAAATGGGAAGGTCCTTTCATCATAGAATCGGTGTATTCTAACGGTGCGTACCGACTGACTAAGCCTGATAGTGACTTGCTCATGATGCTATCAATGGCAAGTTTCTGAAGAAATACTATGTGTAACCTCTTTTACATAATGTTCACATATATTCAGTTATGTAAATGTATAGCGTGATGTTTATATGATTCAAAAAAAACTATCTAACTATTATCCGTATTTCAAGAGTCTTGAGTACGCCATGGATAATGGGTCCTCTAAATATTTCCCCAGTGGAATGATTTCCGTTTTTGACTCTGTTTGACGAAAACAACTCACGTCTCTATTACTTCTGAATTGTTTTCTGATAATTATTTCCCCAGTGGAATGATCAAATGTTTTGCTACGTCCACATAACCTCTGAGCAAAGCAATCATCAAAGATAGTCATGTCCATACTACCTCTGAACTATCCACTCCTACCTAATGTTATATATCTTTCCACGTCCATATTACCTCTGGTCAGATATAGAACATCCTCTGCTATTACGTCCATATTACCTCTACTAGCAGCTTTATTCAACTTATTATTATGTTCGAATCATTCGAATATAAAACGGATAATATGTCCACATAAAAATTACCCAGCGGGATACCCTTTACACAAATACGGTATTTGGCTCTCTAAATACAAGCACCACAGATATCACAAGCAAAGAATGGAGCGAATGTACTCTGTTTATTCAAAATCAGTTACATTCACAGGACTATATCTCATGATCAAAACAAAAGATTCTTCATATCTTCATCTGGATAAGAAGTTAAAGATTACATTGATGTCCAAAAGAATGAAGAATCTGCTACTCATCAGCAACACATAGCTTGGTCAGCTTGGCAGCACCATACTTTCGTCGAAGAAGGTCATATTTTACTGTTGAGCAAGCAAACAAGGCTGTTGAACCTTCGAAAAGCTACACGGAGGAGGGAAAATATAGCATGCTAAAACATCTACAAATGGTGATCTCCTCTCCTCTATATGACGGACATCGTGGGTCTATTTCTTCAAGAGACAATACTTTCAAAATAACATCTCTAGTATTGCTTTTGCCTACTTGAAGAACCTGAAAGCAGAACTTTCATGATAATGTCCAACTACCGTCTGACTCTTCGATGTATAAAGGTTCTTCCTACCATCTGAGAAAAACCATTCCAAAATACGAAGAGTCCTGAGCTCCCTGATGTGGGTGTCAAGTGTCGCATCTTTACCATGCCCAGAATTGTCGATACTGGTCCTGGAGAAATTTGCTAGCTAGATCCCTACAGGATATGAAAAGGAACAGAAAAGAAAGTCAGATTCAGCAAACTGCAAAAAAACTAAGTCCTGAAGAATCCTATGCGCCCAAAGGGATATGCGCCCAAAACAAGACATGCAGGCGATAACACACGAACATTGTGTGGGGGCATAACATGCCACAGCTTAAAAGGGCACATAACATGCCAACACGTGGGCGCATAGCACACCACAGTGTTGGCACATAACTTATGTGGGCGCATAGTAATGCTCACAGAAGTATGTTGCCTTAGGCGTTAGTACCCGGGTCGAAGAAAAGTTAGAGCGTCGCAAATTAACGCTCGAGACTTTGTTTTTGAAGCATGCCCTCACCAAAAATCGGATCCTGGATTGCCGAGGACGCTGCCGCAGGAGGAGAGTCACTCGGCGCAGCCCCCTTGCCCTTCGAGGATCTCTTGGTGACCTTGGGAGACATAGTTCTCAAAGAAAGAAGATGAAGAGTTTTCTGAAAAAATCAAAGAGAAAGGAATAATGAACTTTCTCTCTCCTCCAGGGCCTACTTATATGCACGGGCCACCCCCTATACGCCCCTTGCTGTATGCACCCATGCGCTTATAGCGTTGTATGCGCCCTCTACAGCCCATGCGCCTACGTGAAGGATCAGCTCTCTGCATACTATGCGACTGTCCCTTGCTAACGTGGACGACGTATGAAGGATGGACCATTTCAAATTCCGCTACGATGAATCTGTCAGTTCGGATTTCGAGGAAGATCTCAACAGTCGTATCTCTCTGACAGGCTGGCCAAAATATTATGCGTCTAAAGGAGAGAGCCGTGCTAGCGCCCATTGCATCACGAGAAGACGATCCGGGCTTCTTTCAAAGTATTTCGAACTTGTTCAAGTATCAAAAAATTTAAAGGGGGTCTTATAGAAGCATGAATTTTTTTAGCAAGTAAAGCCCAATGCGCCCAAGTGAGTGTAGCTCCATGCGACCAAGTCAATGTAGTTCCATGCGCCCGAGTCAGTGTAGCTCCATGCGCCCAGTCAGTGTAGCTCCATGCGCCCAAGTCAAGTGTAGCTCCATGTGTCCAGTCAGTGTAGCTTCATGCGCCCAGCCAGTGAAGTCTTATGCGCCCAAGACTAGCTCCCCCGAAAGAAGGGCGCATAGCCTGAGACATAGCTATGCGCCTAAGCCTGACTCAGTCAAAGCCATGATCAAAACGTGCATCGACGCACACGGCCATGTCAGTCTCCATGAGCAGTCATGCACCGAAGCATGCGGCCACGTCAACACCACGACCAACCAACGATCTCGCAGCCTGTACGCACCTATGTCCTATGCACCCAAAGTAGGACTATGCTCCCATAAAAAAACTAGCGTGTTTTCTCATGTGGGCGCATAACACCATTCCAGCTCAAGAACGACTATAAAGGGGGGGCTCATCCCTCTTCAAAGGACAGAACGTAGAGCATGTTCAAGAGCCAAATTGCTGTATTTTTTGCCAGTGAGCCGAGAGTTAGCAATTTTCTTAGGTTTTCTCCCACTTTTGTAATCGAAGTGTCAATGGAGTAAAGAAGAAACTGTCACTCGATCTCCATCGTCCCATTCCCCAGAATTCTTTTTTGTACTCGGGGATCCTCAGCGTAAGATCTCTCAGGCGTACTCGATTTGTGGTGCCTTACGCCAATAAAAGAAAAGACAGCATTTTCTTTTTCTTTTTTGTGTGTGTCCACAATATTCTAGAATAATTATAAATATTTTCCTATACTAAAAGTCTTCGTTTATCAAATCTTATCCGTGGCTAATCGCCTATTTCCTATTCCTTTGCAAATCTCGACTTTCTTATTTCGTGCCTAGCAAATTAACTATTCTGGACTCAATGGCACGGTCCGTCCCATCGATTGAGATCATCTTGCATACTTTCGGGCATCTATGACTATTCGGTGCCAACACAATCATACCGTGCGTCAACTGCAGCCAACTCAAGATCCTCGTACTACACCAGGCGTCACAACCAGGCAAGACATCTTGCCATTTATGTTTAATTACTTTCTCGATAACATGCGTGCTTTTACTTATTATTTATTTATAGCCTATATAAACTCTTTCTTTCAAAATTTTATGTAGATGCAAATTACTATACATTAGTTTTCTTTATGTATTGGCCTAGAGTTAAGGGACCACCCTTTGTGTGTGTCGCATTCATTGGCCTCGATACCTGTGTGCCACGAAGTCGTGAGTCGCATATAGATACGGACTTGCATGATGACTGATCATCGGTGCGTACAGGCCATGCGTTAGGATATAACGACTAATAGTTATGGATGTCTAGAAGACTTAGCGGTTATTAGGAATATCGTGATATGGTACAACACGTGTAGTGCATGGGAAAGGAGAAGACATCTATTAGGCGTAAGGGCTTTCACTCATTTACTTTCCTCTAGATGCCCTTAGTGACTAAGCCTGTTAACAATCTAGCAGGGATGATTATGGTAAGCTTTATATTGTACGGCACGATCTACCATGGGTAAGTTCTAGCATAATTTTTCTTCTTTAAGTCTTATCAAACTGTGCATGAAAGTGACTAGGATGGCTAGAAAGATCACTAAAATATGATGCATGTTTTATATAATTTTATGAACCAAATGATTAACATATAATTTAATTATCCACCAACTAGTACACGATAATGTACTGATCCTTGCTCTCCGCAGGTACTACAAAAAATGAGGAGGGTGTCACTTAACTGAAGGCAGTGCTCTTGTGTTTTAAAGTTCACCCGTGCGCACGAAGAAGTGATCATATCCTTTTTGAAGACCCCTTCAATCATCCAAGCGAGGATGACTCAACTCTCCCTTACTAAAGGTGTCTGAATGTTTTAGTTGTATAAAAGGGTGTGATATATGGAACGACTATCTCATCGATGTTTATTTTATAATTGAGTTAGTTTGTAAGCCCGTGCTACAACTCTCTTTTGTATCTATGTCACTGTAATGTAAATTCAGTATTATCAATGAAAGGAGTTACTTCTATACAAATGTATTCAATTTACTTTGCGTACTCTCTTAGATTATGCATTTCGGATACCCTTATGTAACTGCATTGTATGAGCACAATTTAGGCCCATACGACATCACGCCTGGGGGACGACTATCGATTCTACCGAATCTGGGCATGATAGTTTGAAAGGTCGTGGCTTGCTATTTCTTAGAGTCGATGAGCCCTTGGAAAATTCAAAATAGCTAGGTGCCATCCAGGGTGATAGTTGGGTTAACAGGCGTTGGAGGAAACTCAGGGGCTTCAAATGCAGTCCGCTTAACTTCTCAGCGTGGGCCTCCTACGGTGTTCCTAATCTGAATCATCCCTGGAAGAAAAGAAGAATATAGGGTTATTTGGAAAGAAATGTTGGTCAAAATCAACTGATTAAGTTGTGACCATGAAAATAATACAATAAAAAATGGCCTAAGCTGTGATTGAGCATTCCTATCTTGTCGCTTCTAATGGTACTCTAGTCCTTAGAATCAATAGATGGACCTGCATAGGCCACAAGTAAAAACATGTCATGATCCACTCGAAGTTTGCTAGATACGTGTCGAACATGCCCTGCCTATATTATTGTAAACAGCGGTAGTGGGATGTCTAAACCTCAATAATTGTCCAATGATCTTGATATCAATCCTGTAACGCCCCAGTCCCAAAATACGTAGGGCTAGGTACATAGACATGCCAGCTGTATACATACGAATTATACTCCAATATATGGAACCCTCGTATGAATACATATGCTGTAAAATGCAGTGAACCAAGAGTAATCTAATCTCATCCACACAAAATAAAAGAATAAAGAATATCATATAATCAACTAATCTTCATTGGTACATGTAGTTGGGCGGAGACAAATCCACTACCAACTATGAAAAGAAATACATCACAAAAGAAAGAGTTTGGTGAGCGAAGCGAAGACGGTCAAAGTACAATCAGCCTCAAAGACATAGAGATAATCATGGCCACGGCTAGAACACCTGCGAAAGATAAGAGCACACACCTGGAGAGATAACCAGGTCCTCAGAGGGACATAATAAGATACAGAAAGAACATGCCATAAATACTGAATACAAAATATCCCACAAAGAAAATAAGTGATACGACAACAATAAGGTAATCTAACCGTACTACTGTGGTTATGCAGTTAACAAAAAACCTCCAATGCATGGGTATCTGGCTCAGTAGTAGTAATCTCAGGTATGGTCCCATCAGGATACCAGGGACCTCAAAGCATAACATTCCTCGAATGTCAGAGGCCAGCAGGATCAGTAGTAAGAAAGTGCATAAGGACCCATACGTTAAGGAACTGTTCTTCCCATCCAATGCCTAAAAGAGTCAGATCCATGTCTCATATACCTCTACTAACTACTAAGTCTCCTAACATGCCTCTATTAGCAGTTAGGCCTAACGCATGCACATAGGGGATCAGCCCATACGCAAGGACCCCTACATGCTACTCGTCTCACACATCCTCCTGGTACAACTGTGTTGAGGCATATGCAACACACTACAAACGGTAGTCCCCTAAATCTAGGTTCATATGCAATCAAAGGATAGTAACAAAGTAACTAATAATCACAGAGCATGTAGTAAATCAAGAACTGTGATAACTAAAAATAATCAACAATGATATGTAATAAAATGCATACTGAATGTAAACAGTATAATGGCAAGGTATCTTGCCTGTTGTTACGCCTAATGTGGTGCGATAATCTGACAAGTCCTGATTGTCCAATAGCTACGATCAATGTGTAGAGGTCCAAAGTCGCGAGGAAATAGGAAGGATTATTAGTCGCAATCAAGATAATTGTGGGAATTTGTGTGAAGAAATACATATATTATTCCCTAATAATACGTATAATACTTGGAAACCATGTTTACTAGTAAAAATAATTTATTTTTGACAAATATTTGAAAATGTGGAAAAATCGATTTAGGCTAAAACTATCAGTTTACCAAAAATAGGATTTCTAGGAAAATAACATGTATCTTATTAGTAAAGATAATTTAAACAATTATTAAAATACTCGAAATTATTTATAATTTCAAAAACCCTTTTTACTAGTTAAAATAATTTTTGAAAATGTTTGAAAGCAAAAAAATGGTTTTGGACTAAATTCTTCGTGTGGCAAAATAATTTCTTTAGGTAGAAAACTATCTTTGCAAAAAGAAATTAATAACTCATGTATATATGTATACTTACTGTCTTTATTATGTACGTTGATATTAAAAAAATAATTTGTAATAAAAACAAACAATATTAACAGAAAATATATTAATACCTAAAGAGTATAATAATCGACTCAAAAATAATAATAATATTAATACTATACTTACAATCCTTCTGTTAATGAAAACACCTATTAATGTATTAATAATAATAATAATGATAATAATAATAATAATAATAATAATAATAATAATAATAAAGATAATAATAATAATAAAACTAATAATCCTAATCCTTAAAAGCCAACAGCTTTCCCCAAATTGACACAGTTATAGAGAGATAAAGAGGGACGAGA
Source organism: Iris pallida (assembly GCA_029216955.1). Lineage (NCBI taxonomy): Eukaryota > Viridiplantae > Streptophyta > Magnoliopsida > Asparagales > Iridaceae > Iris > Iris pallida. The sequence goes on from JANAVB010015813.1 coordinate 161,926, forward strand.
GTAAAGCTGCGCTCACCGACGGAGGCCAGCTCGCGGCGGAGGGCTGGAGGAGTGCGGCTGGTGCGGATCTTCACAGCGAAGCAAGCGCCGGCGGCTCGAATGCGTCCGCGGTGACAGAGGGCTTCTAGGGAGCTCCGGTACGACGGTGGCGAGGCTCGACGGCGGAGAGGGAAGTCGGAGAGGCGGTGCAGATGCTCTGTGTCGGAGGGTGTTGTTTCACTTAACAAAATGCCTAAAATTGGCTTTTGAAAGAAAATAAGAAAAAGTACAAAAGTACAAATTATTTCTGGAAAGTATTGCTATGGAAGTCTGATATGAGAGCGATCACTTTATTCCTTGGACCACACGATGATGATGAAGAAAACTGCTTGAAGAAGATGAACAATCGGAAGAACTAAGTCAACAGAAAGGTATCGACATAACGGCACTGATGGCACAGTCGAATGCTTTCCTGCTTTGCTTCACCCTGTTTTTGAGAAAAAGTTGAAGAAATGCTTCTGGAAATATCACTCTGAAAGTATGAGTTTTCTCAGAATCTTCTCTTTTATATCTCTCTTAATCATTCTGTGTTAAAAATAAGTCTATTTATAGACTTAGACCCTCTGTGCGTAAAAAGCAACAAAGTTGGGTCTCTACGCAAGTAATTGTCACCCACGATTAAAAATCAACCTTTACGCGTGATGACACGTATCCCATGTAGAGTTTTGATCTCTATGCATGGTGACATGTGTCCTACAACATCAACAAAATGGAGAGAGCACGTAAACACGTTCTTCGATAAGTGCGGCATGAAAGCCACGTATACAGACCACGTTCTCACATAGCCAGAAAATATTGGGCATAAAAATGACCCAAAATATACTTCCTGCGTAAAGTAACAGACTGGGCATAAAATAACCCAAAATATACTTCCTGCGTAAAGTGAATGAAAAGTAGCCTTGAGCGTTTAATTAGCTCAAATAAACTCTAGGCACACGAAAGCCTTGAGCGTAAAAGCTCGAATAGCTTTCGTGCGTAAAAGAAGCAGTCTCTTGAGCGTAAAGTAGCCCATTTGCACACTAAACGACATGTGTTGGGTTTGGTATAAAAAATCTTCTCGGCTTCTGTGTTATTTACTGTCAGAAAATCATTCTGTCGGAATAGTATTACGCACATTAAATGCGATGTGGACAGCCTGTCTTCCGCATAAAGGCTTGAGGATGGCTCTCGCATAAAGTAGTTCGCGTAGAGTTTACTCTGTTTGCTCTCTGCGTAAAATTTGAATCTGACTCAGTTTGACTTGCGTAAAGTTTGAATCTGACTCAGTTTGTCTTGCGTAAAGCTCTCAACTTCTTTGACTTGGTCTATGAAATTTATTTATGCTTCTACAAGACCCCCTTCAAAGTTTTAAAAAAATTTCTAAGATTTTAAATACTTTGAACAAAAGGGTAAAAATCTGAGATACCCAACAGTCCGCGTAAAGTTCGGAATACTCAACAGTCCACGTAAAGTTCGGGATACCCAACAGTCAGCATAAATTTTGGGAATTTGAACCGATTTCAAAATTCTCTGTAAATAGAGCCTTGCCGATAGAGAGAGAACTTTACTCATTCTCATTCTCGTAATCTTGATCTTTCTTTACTCTCTTCTTTTTCATCCTCTCAGTTTGACTCAATTGCCCCCAAGAGCAAAACCACCACCGGCGCCAAGGGCAAGAAGCCCGCCACTGCTTCGTCGAGAAGCAAGCGTACAGGGACCGTCGTCGCATCACCGGAGACACCCCGAAAGACCAACCCCGCTGTGGCTCCGGCCATGAAAGGTAGAACACTACCTAATTCGGCCGTGAGTTCATTGGAGAAGAAGAAAACTCGAACCCTAAACTTTACGCCCACGTTTATACGTGTTAGCATAGAAATTAAAATAACAAAATACGCCCACTTTATACGTGCCAGCGTAAAAAATAAAAAGTACGCCCACATCTATACTTGTCAGCGTAAAAACAAAATACGCTCATGTTAATACGTGCCAGCGTAAAAAATAAAATACGCTCACGTCTATACATGGCAACGTAAAAAAAATAAAATACACTCATGTCCATACGTGCCAGCGTAAAAATATGAATAACAAAAATACGCTCACGTCCATACGTGCCAGCGTAAAATGTTAAACACTAAATATGCCCACATCTATATGTGCCAGCGTAAAAATCATAAGTGAAAGACTTTGCGAAAAATAAAGAACTTTTGCACTTAAATTTTTTTTATCAACTTAATTTTTGCACATAAGCGTAAAGTTTGCATAGTCAAACTCTCTAGTTCAGAGTCTTTAATCTTTATGCGTAAAATTCAGACTAAGTCATCTGCGTAAGAAATTCAAATTAGATTTTTACTAACTTGATTTTTCTTTTTCTTTTGGCAGTGGACTTGCAAATTCATCCTCTTACAGAGGTATTTGGCTCACCAGTTGTATTTGTGGGTTCGAACTACTTGGAAAATCTGTCATATGTTGAATTCCCCCAAAGTGATAAATAGTACCCTGAGGAGAGACACCAACTAATAGCTGCTCTGGGGGACAGAATGTTGTTGTCAATGATAAATGGAGAATTGCTGGTATCGCTAGATGACCAATAAATTTTGAAGCCAGCCTTCATGTTTGGGGACACTATAGATTTCCAATCACAAACATACCCCAAGAAGGAGGATTGGATTTTTAAGTTTGGAGAGAGAGCAATGTATCTCCCAGACATGGCCATATATTATCCCCTATTTGCATTCGTTCATGCTACTCATCCAAGACAAATACTATGGAACCTTACTCCCAGCAGTTATGGTAGACTGGGCAGAATTATTTTCAAGAGGGATGGGGCCAACGAAATGGGCTACCACGTCAATACTCCTAGTGGTGGTGTCGTCCCTTTCTTCGGTCTATTGCCTGGATTCACACCGAGCGATGATTCAGCTCTGATCCAACCGGTGTAGACCCTAATGTTCATTAACAAGTTTATGAAGGCCTCAGTATTATATCCCCAGGCCAACCCTAGGCTACCAGGGTGGCTGACTCCTTATAATCAGAATTGGATACAACTTAGTGCTTGGATTATGAAGAACTTCAAGACGGATCTGGAAGCCATTAGCCTTTATGAAGCAGTAGCCTCCACAAGTCATGGTATACCAATGAATAGTAACCTGTTCTTGGCTTTGATGGAGCTGTATATCAGTTTAACAGGGTGTTTTGCAACCCCACTAGGTGAGATGGGTTTTACACTGTACGAGATGTAATTCATCTCTAAGATGCCGATGGGTGAAGCTCCATATGAAGAGTATGTTCCCTCCAACCGAGAACTAGCAGAGATCAACGAGAAAAATCCTGATCCAGTCAAAGTGTATCAAGAATGAATGTGCCATTATCTAATTTGTACCACTATGTATGAAAGTGGGTAGCATTCGGCATATACTAATAAATGGACAACCTATTTATTCTACCACGAGAATAGAATATCGAAGAACGACAAGGGAAGATTCCAAGAAAACAAGGCTCTAACCATCAACCCTTGTTCACTAATTCCTTCAGATTTGATCCATAGTTTGATGATCATACATAAGTCTTCGGACCAGTATCTGACCACTAAGACTGGAGACATCCCTGCGGGGACTGAAACCTTGAGCTATCTGAGGCATGGCAGTCAGAAGATCTCAAGGGAAGCCTTGCTTGTAGGCTTTCATTCTCTGTGGCTGCAGAGATGGGTCATTCCAGGGATTAGCACAGCTGACAGAATTCATCGAAATATATTGTGGCCGGCAGTACGTTTGGTGTTCAAGGTCAGAATCAACTTGCTATCGACAATGGTATGTCGGATAAATGCAGGTTTGCGGACCTTTGGTGATAATCTAATCAACAATGCTCCTTACCGAAAAGAATTTCCTAGGGTAGAGATGCCCTATACTTATCTGATGGGCTGGCTATTGCATCATAACTGTAGTTTGTTGCCACCAGGCCCGGGAGATAATGTGGAGGTCTTCTTCAAGAAGTTCAATAAAGCCACGTGGACTGCAACTACAGTGGCAGATACTCAAGCAGTACTAAACTACTCTCATGGATGGAACTTTTTCTGTACAAGACCACAAGTTCCAGCCGACTGCCTCGGTGTACAATTAGAAGATAGAGGAGAAGGGAGGACTTCATTACCTATGCCAGTTTTTAAATGGCTAATGTGCATCAGACCCTCACATCTGATGTATAGGAATAAAGACAACTATGCATTCAAACCGTATCTACCAAGTCGGTTCGCTCATCAGTTTGGATATGACCAACTTCACGTTGGTAATCCTTCCACCAGCTTATATTATTATGTAAAATTAATTGATGGTTCAAGAGCATGGAGATACTTTAGTACTGTATGTACCGGTGCTAGATTCCGGGTATCAACTACTACAAGTATAACTGAGCTACGAATACTTCATTCGTATGCTCGCTTTTATGCATCTATTCGTTCCTTCGTACATGGCGACAATATGAAGGGGAGTCTTCGATGGCCCAAGGAAGGGAACGTCAAAGAACTATTCAAGGTACCTTTAGACATACCTGATGATGTTGTTGTTCCAGATGAGTATCTGGAAGTGATCCCTACGGGAGCTGGGGAAATAGCTGCAGGACCAATTATTATCAGCAAAATCCGGAAGCGGAAATCAGGTGCAGCTGTTACCCTTCCATAGAAGAAGAAGAAGGTTAACATTAAAGGATCTTCTTGATAGAGAGCCGCTACTCCAGAGAGAGAAACTCCTGTTGAGGACCCGCATAATATTACATCTTCTTCAGCTCATCCTGGAGAAGGAACTTCGGCATCCCAACCAGTAGCATCAACAGAAGCTGTGGGGTTCCTATCTCGTGGACGTCTCAGCTCATCACTTCATCTAACTTTGCCATAAAAGGCGAAAGCTGTTGAGGATACCGCCACTACATATATTGTTGATCCAGAGCCCATCCCCTCGGATGAATCGGCCATTGACTTAGGGGATGATGACTGGGATCAAGATTATAACGATCTCTTGGCACGTCTTGCACCTACTCCAAGTAAAGCTAAATTACACAAAATTTATACAAAATTATGTATTATGATTTTGTATATTAACTATTTTGCTTAATTTTTGTAGGTGTCATCGTTACAGCAAAGCCTGTGGCTCCTCCTCCTCCTCAAGAAACTATTTATGAAGAAAATATGGAATCTGAGGAAGAGAGTTCTTCTTCAAAAGAGGAAGAAAAATCTCCATCTATGAAGATACCAGAAGAGCCTGTCGTAGGCCAAGAATTGCTCTCCTACTGAAGAAAGAGAAGAAGAGCTGGCTGCAAAAGAACCAGTCGTAACAGAAGAATAGCCAATTGCAAACGAGGAACCAGCTGCAGAAGAGCCAGTTGCAGATGAAGAAATAGTTGTAGAAGAACCAACTACGACTGATGCACTGTCAGAGCTCGAAAGGCCTGTAGTCTGCCAAGGTGGTGAAGACATTGTCAACCCATCAACCAAAGTCGGAGCATCTTCAGATATTACTACTGACCCGGTATAAGTTCTTGAGAAGACAATGTCTGAACCTGAATCAGTCACTATAATCACCATTCCTCCCGCAATAATCACCGCCACTGAAACTCAAGCAGTTTTAACTCCAGAAACATTTGGAGTAATGATCCAAAAAAGTGCTGAAGATATGGCCTCTGAAGCTCCTAGGGATCAGTTAGCCATGGTAGCAGCATCAACAATGACTTTAACTCAACTTGCTACCAAGGCAACAATAATATCCACTCCTAGCCTTCAGAAGAGGGACTTGGTAGACATTGCTGCCATGCCGAGCTCAAATGCAGAAATGAATCTCTTAGTTGAGATTCATAGTAAAACTTTCTAAAACCCTGGCGGCTCTGATCAAGATGGTCCTGAAGAAGGGCCTTAATTATGAAAGCCTGAAGGCTGTGATTGCTTTCACGATCAGAAATGTTGCTATGTTCAATGACACTGAGAGAGCAGCGGCACTGGAGAAGGTAGTAGAGGGACTTGAACAGCCTGTTAGAGAATATCTAAGGCTGTCAATTGAAACTATTGAAAGTCTCTTCCAAACAGAGTATGATGCTTTATCAGCTGAATACATCGCTCGGGAGACTATTTTCAATGAATCTCTCCAGAACTATAGCAGCGAAGTTGCCAGGGAGAAAGCTTTACTGAATAAAACTAAACCCCTGCTTGAAATGCATAAAGAAGCCTATGAGACTTCAAAAATGAGAATTCATCAGCAAGATGATAGAATTCGTGAAGTTGAGGCGGAGTTGGCTCGCTTGAAAGCAGAAAGGGAGCAGATAATTGCGGCTCGAAACCAGCATCTAACACAGAGCTCAATATCGGAGGAGAAGGTTTTTGGTGTTAAAGCTGTCATTAAAACCCTTGATGATGCAAAGGATAAAATGATAGCTACTTTCGCCGAATTCTTCCATCTTTGTACTCCAGAAGCTCGACGCACCATAGCTACTGCAACTGTGCTGATCTTTCGTGAGAAGCGTTTGGCAGAGCTGCAGAAACTACTTGAAGATATATCTGCACCACCTTAGGAAAATAAAGAATTTTTGTATTCTTCTTTTTGTATCATCAATAAATACTTTTGTATTCTTTTGTCTTTTCTTTTTTTTTGTTATATTACAAGAAATGAATGAAATTATTGTTTTGTGACCCTATCATTTATTTTGAATTTAAATAATAGGTATGACATAGAAAACACTTATCAGAGGTAATATGAACATGACAAGTCTTCTAAACTCAATAAATTATATCTATCCAGAGGTAATATGGACATGATAGACAATGAATCTTGTTTCTTTTTAGAGTGTACAATACTATTAGAGATAATATGAACATGACAGATCGTAACAACTCAAAGAAAAAATAGATTAATATCTATTCAGAGGCCATATGGACATGATAGATAAGAAAAGAAGTAGACTTAATATTTATTCAGAGGTCATAAGAACATGATAAATAATAAATCTTTTTTTAATCAGCTGGTAAGACAGAAGATCAAAATTCTCTTTTAGGAGACAAATAATCAACTTAACCAAACATTGGTAGTTAGGGAATAAAGAAGAAGTTCAGACAAAATATTTCTTCAAAAATTTGCCATTAATTGGCATCATGAGCAAATCTCCATTAGGTTTAGACAACCTATAGCCACCATTGGAGAATACTGTCTCGACTACATAAGGACATTTCCATTTTGCTTAGAATTTTCCTTTGCTCTTATGAGTCATCACCATCGGTCTTCGGATAGCTAGAACTAGCTCACCAACTTTGAATACCCTCTCTTTAACTTTACGATTGAAAGCTCGAGATATGCGGGCTTGATATAGCTCAATGTGTTGTTGCGCTTGAAGACGCTTCTTGTCCAACCCTTCAAGTTCTTGGAGTCGTAAGTAATCATTATTCTCTGAGGTTAGCTCATTAGCAATGGCTATTCTAAGAGATGGGATCAGGATTTCCAATGGAAGAACAGCCTCACATCCGTAAACCAGTAAAAATGGTGTAAAACTAGTAGGAGTTTGGACTGTCGTTCGGTAAGTCCATAAACATTCTCCAAGTTTCTCATTCCAATCACGTTTATTAGAAGAGAGAAACTTTTTGAGAAGTTTAATAATTGCCTTATTGAAAGCTTCGGCCAAACCATTAGCAGCTGAATTATAAGCCATAGAAGCTATATTCTAGATTTGATTCTTATCGCAGAATCGATAAAATGCTTGACTGGCAAATAGTGGTCCATTATCATGGATTATCCTTCGGGGAATCCCGAAACGATAAATGACATGATGTTTGATGAAGCTAACCACATTAGATATTTTCACTTCAACAAGGGGAACCTCTTTCATCCATTTAGAAAAGTAATCGGTTATCGCCAGTATAAACCAATGTCCTTTAACAGAAGGAGGGTTAATCATACCAATAATATCTATGCCCCAAGCTTCGAAGGGCCAAGAAGCTGCTGTAGGATGTAAGAATTCAGATGGTTGATGAATAAAATCGGCATGAATCTGACATGCTTTACACTGTCTGGCATAATCTACAGCATCTGCTATCATAGAAGGCCAATAATATCCTATTCTGCAGATACGATCCTACAATTTTGGACCCGATTGATGAGCACCGTAAACACCATCATCAGCTTCACGGAGTGTTTGCTTAGCTTCACTCTCAGAGAGAAAATGCAGCAAAAGTCCGTCATAAGAACGACGATATAACATATGCAAAGAAGAATCGTAGTAGAATCGAAATGATCGTCTTTTGATTGATGCAGCTTCTTTTCGATCTTCAGGTAAAATCCCATGGACTGCATAATCAATAAACAGACTTCTCCAATCTCTTTGCTGAGAACTTGATTCTATAGTATAACTTTGTTCGATATACAAATTATTCTTGACACAGAATAGATCTCTATCCAACAAAGTAATAGTATTTTGTCTTCTAATTGGAACAGCTAAGTCTGCAGCTAAACTAGCAAGAGCATCAGCTTCCAAATTTTGAGAATGTGGTACGAATTCAATGAAGAACCTTTTGAATGAAAGAACCAATTCGATTACCACTTGATGATAGGAAATGAGGTCAGGATTTCTGACTTCATATGTCCCTTTGACCTGATTAATAATCAGTTGAGAATCTTCATAAGCTTCCAAAAACTCAATGTCCAATTGTTTTGCTACTTGAAGACCAATTATCATAGCATTATATTCTGCCACATTATTAGAACATGGTTCATTAAGAGAATAAGTACGGTATATGACCATTTTATCACGAGAGACCAGGACGATGCCTACTCCTGAAACAATATTGCCTTTAGGTTCAACCCGCGATGCTCCATCAAAGTATAGTTGCCAAATGTCATCCTTCAAGGTTATATTGTAATCCATGACTTCATCTGGAATGTCCTCATATAGCTTAGATGTTTCAGGTATAGGGTGAGCTGCTAAGAAATCAGCTAATGCTTGACCTTTCACTAATTTTTGAGGTACATAGACCATATCATAGGGAGCAAACAACATTGCCCAGGTGGCTAACCTGTAGTTAAGAATGCTCGGCTTTCTCATTAATACCCGAATAGGATTTATTCTGGATATGACATGAATAGTTTATCCTGACACATAATGTCGTGTCTTTTGAACAGAAAAACCAAGGCCAAACATTCTTTCTCCACAGGAGTATACCTGTGTTCAGCTCCAACCATCATTTGGCTAAGATAATAAATTGCCTGTTCATGACCCTTATCACTTTTCTGTGCAAGAAAAGCACCAAGAGAATGATCTAAGGCTCGAACATAGAGCAAAAAATGGTCTTCCTACCACTGGAGGTACCAGAACAGGTAGATTTGTAAGGTACTACTTGATGTCATTGAAAGCTTTCTGACATGCTTCATCCTAAACAAATGATACACCTTTCTTTAATAGACGAGAGAAAGGTTGACATCTCCCAGAAAGTTTGGATATAAATCTGCTGATATAAGCAATGTGACCTTGGAAGCCACGGAGTTCTTTTAGATTGCGTGGAGGACGCATTTCAAGAATTGTTTTGATTTTATCAGGATCAATGTGGATACCTTGAAAAGTAATGACAAATCCTAAAAACTTGCCACTGGAAACCCCTAAGAAAGACTTAGTAGGATTCATCTTCAGTTGACGTTGACGCATCAACTCAAATACTGTCTTCAAGTCTTGAATGTGATCATCTTTTGATCGACATTTGACAGCAATATCATCTACATAACATTCAACTATATTCCGTAGATATTCTTGAAAGATGTTGCTCATGGCCCGTTGATACGTAGCACCGGCATTTTTCAGACCAAACGGCATAATCGTATAGAAGTAAACTCTAAAGGGTGTACGGAAAGCGGTATGCTTTTCATCTCCTGGATGCATCTTAATTTGATTGTATCCTAAAAATCTGTCCATAAAAGACAAGCGTTCAAAACCACATGTATTGTCTATCATGACATCAGTAATCGGAAGTAAAAATTTGTCTTTTAGACAAGCTGCATTAAGATCTCAAAAATCTATACAAAATCGGACTTTTCTATTCTTCTTCATAACATGAACAATGTTGGCAACCCAGTCTGGGTGTTGTTCTTCACGAACAAAGCCACATGTGATCAGCTTTTTGACTTCTACTTTAATTGCATCCATCATATCTGGTCGAAAATGCCACTGTTGTTGTTTTACAGGTTTGGTATTAGGAAGAATATTAAGTTTATGAGTAGCTACTTTAGGATCTAAACCCGGCATATCCTCATAACTCCATGCAAAGATATCAATATATTCTTTAATCAGATTTATCAACTCTTCCTTTCATCTTCAGAAAGGTTTTTACTGATGAATATCGGCTTGGACGGAGTTCCGTCCCCAACGTCAATCTGGACAATTTTACCTTCTATAGATGGTTGTCGCTGTTCAAAATGAAGCTCCTATTGAGTGTCCATTTATTGTGCCCAAGGGTCATTTTCAAATGGCTCGGATTCACTATCAGTTTGAACCATGTTGACTAAAAAGACACTCTGATTCGATATACTGGTTTCCTCCAGAATCTGAGGATTGTAAAAAACTGGAAGAAAATTCTTCTTCCACATCTTCTTTATACATGTGGGATGTATCAGATTCAATGAACTAGATTTCTTCAGAATCTGAGGATTGTGAAGAACTGAAAGAAAATTCTTCTCGTATATCTTCATTAAACATGTGGGATGGATCGTATCCCAATCCATGACGAGTTTTCTGGTAAAATGGATCACCACATAATGGTAACCGTCTACCTTTGCCTTGATTGAGACCCATCATAGTTTTCAAATCATATCCCATATTCTGGATAATCTTAAGAGATTGTTGACTATATTTGTCAATTCGAATTCTTCATGTATCTTTCTCTATGAGATCATCTGTCTGAGTAATAGAGATATTTCTAGCCAGGCCAAACACAATTTGGCACTTATTTTTCTTATTGGACGGGATCATAAAATAAGATTCGTCGTGAGGTCTATAAGTTACACAAGCATATGATGATGAGGCTACAGGTAGAAGATAAGGAGAAGATGTTAAGAACCATTGAGTATAGGATCCTACATCGACATGAGGAGGAAAAGAATTTTCTTTATGATTAATGTATAAGGTTTTCTCTGTATTTATGTCATTTTTATGTTGAAGACTTTGATTAACAGCAGATAAAGTCATTCTTTCAATAAATTTGATAGCCATATACTCCAAAAGGAAATCTTCATTAATAATAGAAAGTACAAAATGATCAATATTTATATCATTTACAAATTGACTACTATGCTTTGGATTGACCATTAACGGACCGTCATCCGTCTTCAGCGTAGACTTGCCAAGGTTGATAATCAGTGGTTCTGGATCATTTGTACGAGAAGTACGTCCCTTGACCTTGATCATGAGAGGTTGAACTTGGCTCTTGACTGGAATACTCACTGATTCCTCAGACGAAGCACGAGTTCTTCCTTTAACCTTGATCACCAAAGGTTCGTCATTGACAGGTTGGGGTTGGATTCGACCTTTGACTTTAATCTTCAAAGGTTGATCTTCCGAAGGATCTTCTGAGGCAGATTGAACTTCTGCAGGTGATCGATCTTCGGCCATATTTGATATCTCCTTCACATGCTCCTGTTTGTAGAGTATTGAATCAGAGAAATAGGCTTCAACACCCTTAAAAGGATTGATATCTGCGAATTATGTCTTCACAATCCCTTAAGAATCTACGTACTTGAAGCATTGGTGGAGAGTTGAAGGCACAATGTTATGTTCATGTATCCACGGTCTTCTAAGGAGGATGTTGTAAGATACATCTGAGTTGATAACATAAAAGGTCGCCATAGTTCGAAGATAACCAATTTGAATCTTCAGACGAATCTTCCCCAATGGTTTACACTTTCCAGAGTTGAAACCAACTATTGTTGCACTAGTGTAAGTCAAATAACTAGTAGGAATCCTCAAGGGTCGTAGCATACTCTGAAGAATATTGCCAATAGAAGACCCAAGATCAATGTAAATCATGTCAATTTCAGTAGAATCAATATACCCTGTGTAACACAGAGGCCTGCCGTGCCTATTATGCTTCAACAGCATATCTTCTTGTGTGAAGGTAATGTTAGGAATTGATTCCATCATACTATGACATTGTAGATACGACACCGGTATATTGTCAGGACTCTTGAGTTGAGCTAAGCATGAATCTGCCTGTAGCAAAGCTTCGCTCAAAGTTTCTCGACTTTCTTTAGAAAGACGAAGCAGCTCAAAGATAGAAAGTCTAGCCGGAGTATTAGCTAATTGGGCTAGAATATCGAACTTGTTGGGTTTCATCACTACCCCTTGATTTGAAGCAGACTTCAATGGGACGTCAAAGCGTATTGCTTTCTGTTTTCCTTTATGAACCACAGATGGTTTAGAAGGTCTTGCCTTAGCAGGAACATAAGATGGTTGAGCTGGTAGTGTTTCAGCAACGTCCTCCGCTTCTTTAGAAGTTCCCTTATAATCTTTGTGGTACTCATTCCCAGATCTCGTACCAGCAAAGGTTTCTTCTTCAGACTCAGAAGAATGAAATACCATATGACAGGTTTTGTTTTTTTTTCCTTAGTCTTCTTCTTGCAAGGATTTTTATGAGGGACGTCAAAACCCAATCCAACAGTGGATTTTTGACCTTGAATTTGTAAAGAAAGTCGCATTCCTTTATCATAGTTCAGGCCTTCCGCCTTTTGAAAGTTATAGCCCATCTTTTTTATGAGATGGACTGATTTTTGACTGTACATGTGAGTGGGTAGCAGACTTTCAATAGATGGTTCAACAGAGGAAGAAGGAATAGAGACCTCTGTTGCTACAGGAGTAGGAGTACTCGGGACAGGAGAAAAAATCCCTATAGGAGCTTTCTCATAAGCAGTAAAGACATGTTGTGTCCTGTATAAGAGGATACTATTCATTGCTAACCATTGCCGATGAGTAAGTTTGAGTTTGGTAGGAGGAGCCAAACTTGGAGGGCATATATTCAAACCCCTCAGTCTATCCTCCAAAGGAATGCCATCCTAAAGATGATCCAAATTATCATGATCTAGAGTAACAACATAAGAAATCATATTATAGGATTTGATTTTTTGACCTTTCTTGAATTTTAAAGTTTTACCTTCATCTTCCATTTCAGGTACTAAGTCAGGATGTACCCACATGATTTCACCATTTTTTAATGTGAGAGGCAATAATCCTTCACTTTGCTCTCTAGCTGGCGGGAGATTTACAATCTTCATTGTCGCCTTTGGAATTGGGATAATCCCATCTGGAACTTGCTGAGGAGAAAAACCTCCAAATTGAAGAAAAATCATATTAGTTGTAACTGTATGCTCATCATTGGTTAAAGCGATGGCATTAGCATTTATCAACTCTTGGATTTTCTTCTTTAAGACATAGCAAGCCTTGGTAGGATGATTTATGTATCTATAATAGATACAATACTTGGGATTGTCAGTCAGATTTACCTCATTAGGTCTTTTTGGCTCAGAAATCTGGAGTTTGCCACTCTTAACGAGACATTGGAATATTCCTGGGATATCACTATCATCAAAAGAGTACTCTTCTTTTGGTTTGGAAGACTCCAGATTATTTGGCATCATTTTAGGATTTGAAAGATTAACCACTAGGGTTTCCTTCTCTTTCCCATTGCGATTATCGAAATTATTACCTGAAGAGGCTTTCTTTCCTTTGTTTTCTGAGGCAAAGATTATCCCATGTTCACAAGCCAATCTACCATTGGTCTCGACTGAAACTGCTGCTATAATGTACGAGGCCCAATCTGTGAATTGAGATCCTGTAAAGACAATAATGGTTGGTCGCATATTTATTTTGCATCTATCAATCAATGCTGAATTTGGCATACCAGGAGGCATCTTCAAAGTTGCCAGTCAGAAATGTTCTATAAACGTCCGGGTATCTTCTTTCTCTTTCTGCTTAATTTCTATTAAGGAGGACATATTTATGTCCATACCTCCTTCATAGAAACGAGAGAGAAATATTGCTTTAAACTCGTCAAAAGACGATACACAATTGTCGGGTAGACTGCGATACCAGTCGTATGCTGAATCCGTCAAGCACCCAATAAAAACTCGGGTGAGAAGAGCATCATTCTTTTGTAGATGCACAGTCATAATATTAAAATAATTAATATATTGACTGGGAGAAGCCTTTCCATCAAATAATACCATAGATTGTGGCTTGAATTTCGGAGGAAAGGGTACATCATTCCAGTGAGGAGGATAAGGTTGCTTGATCCCTAACCTTTGGAGTTGATCCTTGTGCTTAAAAACTTCAAACTGTGCTTTTAGTTCACTTACTGCTTGAATAGCTTCACTAGTTTGGGGAAGCACATTTGATTGGATAGTGGCTAGATGTACCATAACCCCCACCGGAGGTGGTACATCTTCTGGAATGAGATGATCCGGAGCTGCGTAGTTTTGATTGATAGCAGGCTCTTGACTAAGATTATTCAAAGGTGTATCACCCCTTGACTATCTTGAGTTTGTGCTGCTACCTGCACCGATGTTACCACTGCCGGCTGAACAGTTTGCTGAGTCATTATTATTCGATGCATGTTTTGCATCATGGCAAGCATGTCTTTCAATGTTACTCCACTGCAGAGAGACGTTGTTCTGTATTAGAAGTTGATGTCTCAGGTTCATCTTCGATAGCATAGGATTCAACCTCCCTTGAACCTACAGAGAGATTGGTATAGAGGTATGAATCAATACTATCAGTTTCTGACTCCAAAGACTGGGTACCCCCAGCTTCTAAATCTGAAGATTGCAACGATCTTTGACTTCTTGACCGGGTATGCTGATATACCCCTTCAAAAGTGTCAAGGAGTCGGTTGAACTGTTGTTGACTAGGAGTCCAGGACGAATTACGTCTTGGACGTCGTCCTCTATTGACAAGAGATGCCATATTGACTGAAGCATAGGACAACTCATGTTTTTGGTCATCAACTGATTGTTGAGGCACATTATAGCTTAATCGGTCAAAAACTGACCGTTTAGAAGCCGAACAACAACATTTGATTACGATCTGGTGACATTCACAATGGTGATTTTCTTGGAGGAGTGTCACAAAAGATTTTCTGTTTTTACGCTTTTATACGAGCAACTCGCGTAAATCTGAAGGAGTAGAAGGAGTCATCTTCTTTATTATATTTAGGATAAAAAAACGTTTAGTCCCTTCCGTATAAAGAAGATTACTGGCTGCATTAGCAGAACCAAACTGTATATTTTTATGCGCTTGGAGCTGCGTGCGTAAATCATGAGATTTTTGTGTACAAAGGATTCCATCAGCATTACGCGTAATTTAAAAGTTTTGTACTTTCGTAAAGCAGTGTAAGAAGGTTGTTGGTGAGAAACTAAAGTTTTACCAACAATAGAATTTTTGTTTTTACGCTACAAGCGTGCAGGCAAATTCACTTTAGATGCAAAGGCATCATTGTGAACGTTATCTACCATGTCACCGACAGGAGATTTACCCTTACGCGTAGAGCGCAAAACATGAACATCTGCCACGTCACAAATGGGAGATTTACCTTTACGCGTAGAGCGCAAGGCTTGAGTGTCTACTACGTCACAGACGAGAGAGTGATTTTTATGCATATAACATAAAACTTAGGTGTCTACCACGTCACAGACGGGAGACTGATTTTTACGCACAGAGCATAAAACTTGGGTGTCTACCACGTCACAGACGGAAGCCTCCACAACAGGAGTGGGAAGGATTTTCTTGCCTTCAGAGACAGCAGGGAGATCAGAGGAAGCTTTGGACTTAGGAATCCAAACTTTTTGCGCCTTCCATAATTTTTGAACATTGGAGCAGCGAGTACTACCCCCAGTTCGGAGCATTTCTTCGTAAGCTATAGCACCCAGTTTTCCAAATGAGGGTAATTTTGAAATTTCGTGTTTATAATTATTTTAATAATGATATTTAATTCATGATATAATTTTTGGTGATTTTAAATTATTTTAAAATTATTTAAATCAATGACTTGTGGTTTTGACGTTTTGCTAGTGAAACCCTAGAGACTGTTTGACCTAGAGCCTAACCATGTGATTGTGCTATTTTAATGTCATTTCTGGCCTAAGGATATTTTGCATTTGACCTCTTTGAATTATTTTGATATTTATTTTATTATTTATGATATTGTTTTGGGGTTATTTGAGTCGGGTTCGAATTTCATCTCAATCCGACTTGTAACGGGGACCCGGGGTAACTTAGACTCTAGTTGGACCCATGCATTAGTTAGCCATGGCCCACATTTTAATTAATCATGTTAGAAAGATTATTCATATTCCTAATTATTAGGTTAACCATTTAGAGTTTTTTTATTGACCTTTTTACCCCCAAATCCTAACCAAAAATTGTTTTAAACACTTGTAACTAAGGGAGGGGAAAACTTGTAATATTCAATGAGGGAAGATATAACCATTGTGGCCGGCCCTAATAGGACTCCCATCTCATTTCCTTTCTTTGAGAAGTCTTCTTCCCCAAGTGCTCTCAAGCTCTCCCAAGGAAGAAGCCTTTCTCCTTGGATTTTTTCTCCTTTAGGTAATATTTCCTTCTCTTTTATTTCTCCATTTTGTATTTAGGAAGGTTTTAACCATAGGAATGACCCCCATTGTTGTGTCCCTATTTTGTGTCCTCTTGTGTCCATTATGTGTCCTTTAGGGATTTCTATTGTATTATTGTTGTGTCTTGTGTTCATGGGGAAAACCCCAAACTTGGACACAGTTTATATTTAAATTATTGATTAAATGAATTAATTCATATTAAATCTCAGATTTGAATATATAGAGATGTGTTCTTAAGTACTTTACATTTCATTCATGTATCTCTTATAGATGTGTTCATGTTACATATATAGATTTGTGTATGTATATATATATATATATATATATATATATATATATATATATATATATATATATATATAAATACATATATATATATATATATATTGTAATGAGAGTGTATCTATATTTACATATGTAATAAATGGTTCATGATGATTATATAATCAAGTTTGTGAGTGGGGTTCCTCATATTATTATTGTCATTATTGTTGTAGATAATTAGGATATATATTGTGTATTCTTTTGGCTCAAACTATCTAAATCCGTCATAATTTTTATCCACGTTTTTAATTTCAGCTCTAACTTAGAAATGTCATAACTTCTAGCTCAAAGCTCGGTTTAATCTCCCATTTTTTTTAAAAGAAGCATATTGAAGTTAGCTTTCCAAAAACATATATTAGTATGCCTAATTATTTCTATAACTTTCTGGAGAATTATTTGAGTGTCAGCTGTATGAAAGACAAACGCGTTCTCGGTGTTTTCGCGATTCCGGGAGTTTTCGGAAACGAAAACGAGATCCGTTTGAAGTTTCGAAAAACTAACATATAGATCTATAACATACTTTAATCCTAGATTTCAATTCATGCTGAGATGGTACATTATTGATTATTAGTAGGAGTTACTATTCGGCATATGCATTTTGTGCACCCTTGTGTGTAATATAATGTTCTATTTGATTTTAACCCATGTTAATGTATATACATTATGTAATTAAATAGAGAATGCAAGCATGAGTAAGTGTTTAAATAAATGTTGTATGAGGTGTAAGTATCATATCTAATGTAAGCATGTATAAGTATGGCTTGTAATGAATATGTAGGTTCCATAGTATGTAATGTATGGTGCATATAGTAGTGCAAGAGAATAAATGAATGATGAATGAATGCAAGCATGAATGTAATATAATAATAGATGTAATGTATGCAATATACAAGTTAATGAGATGTAATATTCTATGTTAACACAAATCCTAAATTACCTCATGTACCCCTTACACTATGTTGACACTATCACACTTGACACTTTGTTCACTTGTACTTTGACACTCTTTTATATATATACACTATGTATGCCCATTTAACCCTCACTTGCCCCTTTGTCTTGTTCACATACACACACATAGCCTCTTAAATAAGTATTTATGAATATAGTTAACTTAGCTATGTATGTATATTATATATATGTTAGCATATTGTGTTGTATATATAAGTTTATATAACCATTTGAAATGCCATGATTATAGACCTAATGTTGAATACCAATATATGCATGTGTATATATGTGTAAACATATATAGCTTAAAGTAATAGATTACCTAGTGTATATCCAATGTGAATTCTTGCCTATTTGAGTATTGAATAATTGCATGTTATATAGAGTTGGGTGTATGTTGGCTTGTATAGCCTTGTATTGATGTGTGCTTGCTAGGATAGTCTTGGTTAGACCTAGTAAGACTTGCTGGATTAGGACATGACCTAGTTTGACCTAGTTTGACTAGTACAGTTGACCAGAGTTGACCAAGGGTTGACTTTGGCCTAGTTTGACCTAGATTCATGTATAATGCATTGTAGTGCTTTATATTACCCTTCTGGACATGTTGTGACTTGTGCTGTTCTAATTAGGAGCCAGACACCTCTCCTCGGACAGTATCTTTACCTTGGATATTCAGATATCAGGCGAGTACATTCTCTGATCATTTTATATCATGTTTCGGATTATATTTACTGCTTTAGACTATCTTACTTGATGCTGACACGATGGTAAAACAGATTGGTACTATATGGATCCCTTCATGAGATGTTATCCCTCTCGGGAGCATCAGATACTTTTGTCATGTGTGTTTCACTTAAATCACGTATCATATGCTTCTATTATCATGAATCTTCGGAAATCAGCTAGTGACTCATGTACCCTCATGATCACCGAGCCTTCACGAATCAATTCATGAATCACCCTTTATGGGCAACGTAGTATAATCATGAATCTTAACATAACTTGAATGGATCCTTGTGTATTGATTGGGGATGAGAGAGTATAAGTGAACATGTGAATAAATCCAAGTAGTGTAATTATGAATCAATTTCCAGTAGTGTAATCATGAATCAGTCCTTAGCCATTCACATGTTTATGCAGTACTCTGAATCACTAGTACTGTCTCTCTTTATATATATTATAGATATTTACTTACAGTCTCTCTTTTACATTATGCTATTTCTTCAGATCCTGTATTTTATTCTCTAGCATGATTACATTTCCTTTCATGTTATGACTTGTTGAGATGTATTGTGCTCGCTCCAGTCCTGACTGGACCCGTTGATAAATTTTATAGATAGCCTGGAGGTTGCCTGCTAGCCTAGAGGAGACAGTAGAGGTTGCATAGATAGCTAGGGTTTTTGCTTATAGTTTATTTTCAGTCATCTTGAGTTGTATTTATGGATTACTGTATTTGAGTTTTGAGATGTATTCTGAGTTTGTATCTTAGACACTTAGACTTATATCTGTTGTATCTCTTTTCGATTTCATGTTTTATCTATCTTCCTTTATGCTCTACCTTAGATGTGATTGAGTTTACATTCTGCTATGTCACCCCCATTCGGGGAGTATAAACTGTTTAGTCTTATACTGCTAGATGCATTGAGACCTAGGACAGCGTTCTACCGCCGACACTGTGGCGTAGGCTGGGCGTAGTTACGTTCTCGTGCCCTAACTCTATGGTGCGGGTCGTGACACGTTTTTAGTGGTGGCCCATGCAGGTCGAGATTCGCATTAGTGCGATTTCGTAGTAGCGCAACGACTTAGTTGTACTACTATGAGCCTGCTATAAGATATATAAATTAAGATGTTAGGATGAGAGGATACTCAATCACTGTTAGGATTCCTTGAGAGATTCCTGGGATGACCCTTGAGAATCTTATTTTGAATTCCGATTTAAACTCCTTTTCCTTGTTTCGATTCACCTTTTTTCTTGATTTGAATTTGATTTTGTGGATTCGTTGTAGAACTTTGAATCCTGGTATTAGTTGATGATTTTGATAAAATTTTGTAGTTGTTGATTTAATTTTGTATTTAGATTAATATTTTCAAATCCAAGGTACTCAATCACACTTAGGATTCTTTGAGAGATTTCTGGGACGACCCCTGAGAAACTCATTTTGAACTTCAATTGGAATTCCTTTTCCTCTTGTTTGGATTCACCCTCATTCCTTGCTATTGAATTTAAGCTTGATGGGTTCCTCTCGTTTGAACCGATGAGAAGGAACATATCTTCATTATTCTTTCTCGCCACTATTCCCTTGTATTCTTATTTACCTCTTATCTTAAACTCTGTCTCATTACATTAATTACCCATATCTTATCATCCCTATCAGATGTACTTCGAAACCCTTGAATCTTTGTATCTTTTGCATGGGGAAGGCTAAGAAAGTGACGTAAATTATGTAGCTCAGAGAAGACGTAACTGGTTATTTTATGATGACCTAAAGGAAATCAAATGTGGAGTGTTCCATATGGAAACTTGAGATAGAAATGTGGTAAAGGTCTCGAATAGAATAAAGAGATGTATACTGCCAATCTGGAAACAATTACATTTAGAGAAATTTTGGGGTTATGAGATAGTTTATAGGTGTATTCAAAACTAATGAGGATATCAGAGGTCAACCTAGTTTTGAGAACTTAGATGGTTATTGATTCTAGGGAAAACTTTTACTCTGAGGCTATGTAGAAGGTTAGTAATGGAAAAGAGAAGTTAATTGTGTTTAATAAGGATATTAAATAAGATGTTGCGAGGAAATGACTAGGGATAGAGAGAACACAAAGTTATGGAAGTTTAGAGAATGTTGTGAAATATTTTTAGGAGAATAATATTCAAGGGTGTATGTCGGAGAAAATACGGAAGTTGATTTTATGATGGAAGATAAGTTTTGTAAGGCCTAGAAATTTAAATTAAATAATACGAGGAGAACAATTTGAACAAGTTCAAGGAATTCGTAAACGGGATTTAGAGGTTTTGGATCAAATTTAAGACGAGGTGAAAGAACATGGAAATTTAAATAAATGGTTAATGTTGATTCCTAAATGTGAGGGTTGTGCTTCAAGAGTGATGTTTGGAAATTAGAAATTGCCTACGGTAGTCATAGTAAGGGTTTAAGTAAAGGTTAAATTTTTATATGGAGACTGGTGAGGTAAAGATATGATTGGCAAGTTATGACCAGATGAAATTAAGAGTATCAGAAGCAGATGACTAACTCGATCTTCATTATTTTTGTGCATTAATTACCACCTCTTGAACTCCTACTTTCTAATTGAGATCCTTGACGTTCCTTATCGTGACTTTGATATTCGAAATGTAATACTAGCTGTTACCCTCCAACAAATCTTATATGCAAGACCTAGACGAGCTCACCTTCGTGTAGGTATATCATGTTCCACTAAAACCCGTCTTCTTGTATTCTATTTTCTTGATATGATTTTTTGGTCAACTGGCTAAACTATAACCTCTACCATTATACTAAATTTCTTCTTATTTTAATTAGAAATCCAGCCTTGACTCAATTCTTTCGACCCGACATGTGATGGTGTTCTGCTTGTTTTCTTAGATGCTTAACCTTGTACCTTATCTGATTACTTGACCCGTTGGTTAAGAAACTTGGACTATGTAATTCCTTTCATCATTACCACCCTTATATCTTGTGCTGCTAAATTAGCCTTAGTTTTGCAAGCTTATCTATTTTTGAGCTTGGTCGTGACATATTTTATTAGGTGGCCACCCGCTAATATATTGTCTAATCAGAACCGGTACATGATGGTCTGATCAACCTATTGCACTTTGGTTCACTTTTTCATGTATCAATCTACGAGAACGGAGACATAGTTAAACTTGACCCTAGAGTCTCATTCGCGACAGCCTTGACAATTCTTCTTGAAATCTTTTCATCGTCTATGAACCTCGTATTCGTACTCAGTCGAATTAAATTTAATCATGACATGAATCTCCATCATTGGATGCTCATGCTCATACTTTGATTTCATTGATTTCCCTTCTTGCCCAAATCTCGTTTATCCCAAAATTGATCATCTTAGATCGTGTCAAGACAAAAATCTATTTGTGATTTGTTGTGCCTAAATTTTTAATTTTTGCCATTTTATGGAATAGTAACCTTTTAATAATTTCTTAGTTGCTTGTTAATGACCAATTTTTATATAGGATGGTAGACAGCCCTACAACCTTGATGATTGTTGTTCCCTTACCTTCCCAATTAGGATACCCTAGATTGTTTGTGTGTTGATACCATAGTACTGTTTTGACCTAGAATGAATAATGCACCAAGGTGAGACTTCCAACTGCTACGGTATGCCCTGACCTTGTATACTATTCCTTCAAATTACATGATTTAGATATTTTTTTAAGACCTTGATTGTTGGGAAATAGGGACGTCACCCCATTAGTATCAGTTGTAGATATATATATATATATAGGTTAGTCCTTGATGTGGGGATGTGTGGCTATAAACCTGTAGCTTATGAGATTTATGAGGGATTTATAGTATCAGCCTTGATAGGATGTACTAGTCTTTTGGTGAGTATAAATGTGTTATGAGAGATAGGGGCCTATGTCTTAGTAATGCATCGTTCCTATGGTAATAGAATGAACTAATAGATGGTTAATAGGAAGATAATAGTTTGAGCATACCTATAGCCTATGATCAGTTCCTTTTCATCCTTAGTTAAGACCACTTTAAAATAGGTCCGGTCCCTTGGATATATAGGTTCCAGTCCATATTTTATTGAAGTTCCATTACCGCCGTACAGTAGAGCAGTGTTGGAGGTATTCCTAGATTGACACTAATTAGATGTCCGTTTATTATTCCAGTGTTAGGAAGTGTTACCTTAGATATTTGGTAGGTTAGAGGCTCTAGAAGGAGTACTATCGATCTTAAATTTCGAGGACGAAATTTTTCTAAGGTGGGTAGAGTTGTAGCACCCAGTTTTTCAAATGAGGGTAATTTTGAAATTTCGTGTTTATAATTATTTTAATAATGATATTTAATTCATGATATAATTTTTGGTGATTTTAAATTATTTTAAAATTATTTAAATCAATGACTTGTGGTTTTGACGTTTTGCTAGTGAAACCCTAGAGACTGTTTGACCTAGAGCCTAACCATGTGATTATGATATTTTAATGTCATTTCTGGCCTAAGGATATTTTGCATTTGACCTCTTTGAATTATTCTGATATTTATTTTATTATTTATGATATTGTTTTGGGGTTATTTGAGTCGGGTTCGAATTTCATCTCAATCCGACTTGTAACGGGGACCCGGGGTAACTTAGACTCTAGTTGGACCCATGCATTAGTTAGCCATGGCCCACATTTTAATTAATCATGTTAGAAAGATTAGTCATATTCCTAATTATTAGGTTAACCATTTAGAGTTTTTTTTATTGACCTTTTTACGCCCAAATCCTAACCAAAAATTATTTTAAACACTTGTAACTAAGGGAGGGGCAAACTTGTAATATTCAATGAGGGGAGATATAACCATTGTGGCCGGCCCTAATAGGACTCCCATCTCATTTTCTTTCTTTGAGAAGTCTTCTTCCCCAAGTGCTCTCAAGCTCTCCCAAGGAAGAAGCCTTTCTCCTTGGATTTTTTCTCCTTTAGGTAATATTTCCTTCTCTTTTATTTCTCCATTTTGCATTTAGGAAGGTTTTAACCATAGGAATGACCCCCATTGTTGTGTCCCTATTTTGTGTCCTCTTGTGTCCATTATGTGTCCTTTAGGGATTTCTATTGTATTATTGTTGTGTCTTGTGTTCATGGAGAAAACCCCAAACTTGGACACACTTTATATTTAAAATATTGATTAAATGAATTAATTCATATTAAATCTCAGATTTGAATATGTAGAGATGTGTTCTTGAGTACTTTACATTTCATTCATGCATCTCTTATAGATGTGTTCATGTTACATATATAGATTTGTGTATGTATATAGATTTGTGTATGTATATATATATATATATATATATATATATATATATATATATATATATATATATATATATATATATATATATATGTATATATATTGTAATGAGAGTGTATCTATATTTATATATGTAATAAATGGTTCATGATGATTATATAATCAAGTTTGTGAGTGGGGTTCCTCATATTATTATTGTCATTATTGTTGTAGATAATTAGGATATATATTGTGTATTCTTTTGGCTCAAACTATCTAAATCCGTCATAATTTTTATCCACGTTTTTAATTTCAGCTCTAACTTAGAAATGTCATAACTTCTAGCTCAAAGCTCGGTTTAATCTCCCTTTTTTTAAAAGAAGCGTATTGAAGTTAGCTTTCCAAAAACATATATTAATATGCCTAATTATTTCTGTAACTTTCTGGAGAATTATTTGAGTGTCAGCTGTACGAAAGACAAACGCGTTCTCGGTGTTTTCGCGATTCCGGGAGTTTCCGGAAACGAAAACGCGATCCGTTTAAAGTTTCGAAAAACTAACACATAGATCTATAACATACTTTAATCCTAGATTTCAATTCATGCTGAGATGGTACATTATTGATTATTAGTAGGAGTTACTATTCGGCATATGCATTTTGTGCACCCTTGTGTGTAATATAATGTTCTATTTGATTTTAACCCATGTTAATGTATATACATTATGTAATTAAATAGAGAATGCAAGCATGAGTAAATGTTTAAATAAATGATGTATGAGGTGTAAGTATCATATCTAATGTAAGCATGTATAAGTATGGCTTGTAATGAATATGTAGGTTCCATAGTATGTAATGTATGGTGCATATAGTAGTGTAAGAGAATAAATGAATGATGAATGAATGCAAGCATGAATGTAATGTAATAATAGATGTAATGTATACAATATACAAGTTAATGAGATGTAATATTCTATGTTAATACAAATCCTAAATTACCTCATGTACCCCTTACACTATGTTGACACTATCACACTTGACACTTTGTTCACTTACACTTTGACACTCTTTGATATGTATACACTATATATGCCCATTTAACCCTCACTTGCCCCTTTACCATGTTCACATACACACACATAGCCTCTTAAATAAGTATTTATGAATATAGTTAACTTAGCTATGTATGTATATTATATATATGTTAGCATATTGTGTTGTATATATAAGTTTATATAACCATTTGAAATGCCATGATTATAGACCTAATGTTTAATACCAATATATGCATGTGTATATATGTGTAAACATATATAGCTTAAAGTAATAGATTACCTAGTGTATATCTAATGTGAATTCTTACCTATTTGAGTATTGAATAATTGCATGCTATATAGAGTTGGGTGTATATTGGCTTGTATAGCCTTGTATTGATGTGTGCTTGCTAGGATAGTCTTGGTTAGGCCTAGTAAGACTTACTGGATTAGGACATGACCTAGTTTGACTAGTGCAGTTGACCAGAGTTGACCAAGGGTTGACTTTGGCCTAGTTTGACCTAGATTCATGTATAATGCATTGTAGTGCTTTATATTACCCTTCTGGACAGGTTGTGACTTGTGCTGTTCTAATTAGGAGCCAGACACCTCTCCTCGGCCAGTATCTTTACCTTGGACATTCAGATATCAGACGAGTACATTCTCTGATCATTTTATATCATGTTTAGGATTATATTTCCTGCTTTAGACTATCTTACTTGATGCTGACACGATGGTAACACGGATTGGTACTATATGGATCCCTTCATGAGATGTTATCCCTCTCGGGAGCATCAGATACTTTTGTCATGTGTGTTTTACTTACATCACGTATCATATGCTTCTATCATCATGAATCTTCAAAAATCAGCTAGTGACTCATGTACCCTCATGATCATCGAGCCTTCACGAATCAATTCATGAATCACCCTTTATGGGCAACGTAGTATAATCATAAATCTTAACATAACTTGAATGGATCCTTGTGTATTGATTGGGGATGAGGGAGTATAAGTGAACATGTGAATAAATCCAAGTAGTGTAATCATGAATCAATTTCTAGTAGTGTAATCATGAATCAGTCCTTAGCCATTCACATGTTTATGCAGTACTCTGAATCACTAGCACTGTCTCTCTTTATATATATCATAGATATTTACTTACAGTCTCTCTTTTACATTTGCTATTTCTTCAGATCCTGTATTTTATTCTCTAGCATGATTACATTTCCTTTCATGTTATGACTTGTTGAGATGTATTGTGCTCGCTCCAGTCCTGACTGGACCCGTTGATAAATTTTATAGATAGCCTGGAGGTTGCCTGCTAGCCTAGAGGAGACAGTAGAGGTTGCATAGATAGCTAGGGTTTTTGCTTATAGTTTATTTTCAGTCATCTTGAGTTGTATTTATGGATTACTGTATTTGAGTTTTGAGATGTATTCTGAGTTTGTATCTTAGACACTTAGACTTATATCTGTTGTATCTCTTTTCGATTTCATGTTTTATCTATCTTCCTTTATGCTCTACCTTAGATGTAATTGAGTGTACATTCTGCTATGTCACCCCCATTCGGGGAGTATAAACTATTTAGTCTTATACTGTTAGATGCATTGAGACCTAGGACAGCGTTCTACCGCCGATACTGTGGCGTAGGCTGGGCGTAGTTACGTTCTCGTGCCCTAACTCTAGGGTGCGGGTCGTGACATAAGCAGTCTGGTCGAATTGAACAACCAGAGTCTTCTTTGTCGATCCGACCGACACATCAACATATTGAGCAATTGCTTTCTCGTCAGAGGAGAAAGTCATCCCCAACAGAGTCGTCATTTTGTTTTACTTAACAAAATGCCTAAAATTGGCTTTTGAAAGAAAACAAGAAAAAGTACAAAAGTACAAATTGTTTTTGGAAAGTATTGCTATGGAAGTCTGATCTGAGATCGAGCACTTTGTTCCTTGGACCACACGATGATGATGAAGAAAACTGCTTGAGGAAGATGAACAATCAAAAAAACTACGTCACTAGAAAGGTATCAACACAACAATAATGATGGCACAGTCGAATGCTTTCCTGCTTTGCTTCACCCTGTTCTTGAGAAAAAGTTGAAGAAATGCTTCTGGGAATATCACTCTAAAAGTATGAGTTTTCTCAGAATCTCCGCTTCTGTATCTCTCTTAATCATTCTGTGTTAAAAATAAGTCTATTTATAGACTTAGACCCTCTGTGCATAAAAAGCAACAAAGTTGGGTCTCTACGCAAGTAACTGTCACCCACGATTAAAAATCAACCTTTACGCGTGATGACACATGTCCCATGTAGAGTTTTGATCTCTACGCATGGTGATACGTATCCCATAACGTCAATAAATTGGGGAGAGCACGTACACAAGTTCTTCGATAAGTGTGGCATGAAAGCCACGTATGCAGACCACGTTCTCACATAGCCAGAAAAGTTTGGGCATAAAAATGATCCAAAATAGACTTCCTGCGTAAAGTTACAGACTGGGCGTAAAATAACCCAAAATATACTTCCTGCGTAAAGTGGCTGAAAAGTAGCCTTGAGCATATAATTAGCTCAAATAAACTCTACGCTCACGAAAGCCTTGAGCGTAAAAGCTCGAATAGCTTTCGTGCATCAAATGAAGCAGTCTCTTGAGCGTAAAGTAGCCCATCTGCACACTAAACGACAAGTATTGGGTTTGGTGTAAAAAATCTTCTCGGCTTCTGTGTAATTTACTGTCAGAAAATTATTCTATCAGAACAGTATCACGCGCATTAAATGCGATGTGGACAGCCTATCTTCCGTATAAAGGCTTGAGGATGGCTCTCGCGTAAAGTAGTTCGCGTAGAGTTTACTCTGTTTGCTCTCTGCGTAAAATTTGAATCTGACTCAGTTTGACTTGCGTAAAGTTTGAATCTGACTCAGTTTGTCTTGCGTAAAGCTCTCAACTTCTTTGACTTGATCTATGAAATTTATTTATGCTTCTACAGGCACAGCGGTGGGTTGGTCCTCGCCGTAGGGTGCGGAGGGGGAAAGGAGAGGCGGCGATGTGAATGAAGATGGTGGCGGCAGATTTTGTCGAGCGGTGGCGGCTGTACTGCACGGCATGGGTACGGCCGGCCGGTAGAGGCGGGGCAAAGCTCACAGAGGCCGCCGACGATTTTTTTTCTACAAGGAAGGCGGAGATTTTGCCGCTGCGGCGGTCGCCGGAGGCGGCTGTGCGAGGGCGCGGCGGTCCAAGCGGGACGTCGGTGCTGAGGGAATTTCGTCGGATGGATAGATGGTGGTGCGGTGGCGGGTCCGCATCTCCGGCGTGGTGCCAGATGGACATGGAGAACAGGGCTAGTCGGCGGCGAACGCGACGGCCCGGATCAGGTGAGGTTTTATTTCCTTCCTTGCTGTTCTCTGGTTGTTGTGGGGACGGGTCGATGGCGGTGATGGCCGGGAGTTCGTGGTAGGGAAGGTGTTTGGTGGTGGTGGCTGCGGTGGCTGGAGGTTAGGGGCGTGGTTCTGTGCGGGTGGTGATAGGGACATGGTGGTAGTCGGAGACGGGGGTGGTGATGCTGGCCGCGGTGTTTCTGGTGTTGTCGAGGTTATAGGGATTGGATTTGGGTTAGGGTGGTAATGACAGTAGTGGTTCGGAGTTGTCGGAATAGCAGAAGATGATGGTGGTGGCTCGTTTGCTGCGGACATGGAGGTCGTAGGTTTTGGTTTTGATTGTGTCGGGGATGTGTCCGACATAGGAATGGGGATAATGTAGATGTAATATTTGGAATATGATGTGGGAGGGAAAAACATGGACACGATGCACGTGGGTGGTAAAAATTTTATGGAGGAGTACCTGCATATATATAGGATGTGGGAATATCCAGTTGGTTAAGGATTCGACCAAATTTAATTATTTAAATCCAAATTGGGTTCAATCTAAAATTTAAATCTAATTTTAGATAATTTACCATATATGTTTTAAAATAAAAATCAAATCCAATCGAATCCAAATCCAAGTCGTAGTAGATTTTATACATAAAAATCTTTTTCCATAATTTAGCTAATTTAAATAATTAAAATCTTGATTTAAATATCCATATTTATTAAATTAAATATACTTTTCAAATTTACTATTAAATAAATGTCAAAAATTACACTATTAATTAACAATAACTAATAAAATATTATGAAATATATATGTAAGCACGAATAATGTATACATGATTATATTTTTTCTAGTATACAATAAAATATTATTTATGATTAATAACTGCTAAAAACAAAAGGCTTTTTATTAATTTATTATATATAATATTTTGAAAGAATATAATAAAATAAAATAAAAAAATTTCTAAAATATGTACGCTCGCACATATTCGCACTCGACGAGTAAAAAAACGAAATCTTGCGCATGACGTACAATATAAATACAAGAAAAAAATTTAGCACCAATTTATTCAAAAAAATATTTAGTAGAAATTTAAGGGTTTTACATCCTACCCAACTTAAAAGAATTTCTTTCTCGAAATTAAGAATTATTAGAGTGGTGAGAAGACAATTCAATTCACAACGCTCAACGAAAGATGCATTAGGAAGTCTCGATTTCAATAACGGCGAGAATAATCATGGGTTAACGCAAGAATGAAAAATGAGAAAGGTTTTAAAGTTGGAACATGCGATAAGGTTGGTGGGGTTAACTAGAGGGAATATATTAGAGGCCTTAAAAATAAGGTTTCTTGAGAGCCGGTTGATTAAGGGAGTGATTAGGGTCACTCCTAATCTTAAGCGATTAGAAGGTCACGATAGTAAATATAGGGCCAAGAAAAATGGATGATTAGTTAAGACATGGATATAGTCACATTGAACGGTAATGGCCATAATCGATAGGAGGGCTAGAGGAAATTCAAGTACAAGCATCTTCGCTCTTCTAAAGTAGGTGAAGGCGAATGCAATATAGAGTTCAAGGATGATATTATCGAATACGAATACATGGTCCAAAAGCGAACGAGTATTTCAAAAAGAATTGCTAAGGCAATAGTGGATGACATTTAGGGACAAGTTTAACTATGTCTCATCCACGTAGAACGATATAATAAAAGCGAACCAAAGTGCACTTGGTTGATCAGACCATGATGCACCGGTTCTGATTAGACAATGTGCTAGTGGGAGCTCCCAATAAAACATGTCATGATCAAGCTCGATAAATAAATAAGCTTGCAAAACTAGGCTAACTTAGCAGCCTTAGTCATGTTAGTCAAAATATAAGTACGCTAGTCATGTTAGTCAAAATATAATGAAGAAAGGAAATACAATAGTCTACGCTCCTTAATGGGTCATAAGGACAGTGGAAATACTAGGCCATGAGGCATTCTACCCAACTTACAAGAGTTAAGCTGGTAGTATGATGGGACAACGGGTCAAGCAATCAAGATAAAGTACAAGTTAGGCATTTTATGGAATCAAATATAACACAATCACATATCGGGTCGAAAGAATTTAGTCAAGGTTGGATCTTTAATTCAAGTCCGAAAGTATCTTGGTATCATGGTAGAGGTTTTGGTTTAAACATTCGACCAGAAAGTCATATTAAGAAAATAGAGTACAAGGAGACGTGTTTTAGTGGGCCATTATATATCTACCTGAAGGTGGGCTTGTCTAGGTCTTACATATAAAATTTGTTGGAAGGAAAAGTCTAGTATTGTGCTCCAAATATCCAAGTCGCGGTAAGGGACACCAAAAGATCAAAAATAGAAAGTGGGAGTTCACGAGGTGATAATTAATGCACAAAAATTAAGAACATCAAGTTAAAGCATGAAATAAAATTAATTAAAGAATCCAGTAAAAATAATTTAGGAACACAATTCTAGAGAGAAGATAGTCTCAAAATTTAAGCTCTATATTTTAATGTGCTCATAAATTTTAGCTTCTATTCATACAAAGTTATTTCAGCATAATCACAACTTGTAAATGATAAAATTTATTTGATCAATCAAAACAACCTTATCACATCATTAACATATTTTTATTTTATTTCAAAATTTGTGATATTAGCAATCCAACATTAAACTAAAATTTTCAAATAATATTATTAGTCATAAATTTTTTTTTTATTTTTTTACCAAAAATCTAAATAGATTCGTAAATCCTCCATCATAGGACACAATTTAAAGAAAAATTATCAAAAATCATTTTCATAACTTTCAAAAATTTTAAACCAAAATTCACCATCAATACTTACACTTAAAATTCAAATTTTACTAAACACGAAAATCGCAAGTCGTACGACACAAATTGAAATAATTCCTACGGCCATTTTTAAAAGCTAAGATCATTTTCAAACCAAATTTATAACTGTTCAAAGGTCTATAACTATAATCCAATAAATCATAAACATCAAAACTCGAAAATCTAATAAACTTTATATTTGTTCAAAGATGTATATCTACCAACCAAAAATTATAAATATCACAACTCGAAAAGGAAATCAATTTTATACTTGTTCAAAGATGTATAGCTATAACCCAATAAATCATAAATATCAAATATCAAAAAGCCAATCAATTTCTTAAATCAATGGTATAAACATTCTAGCTTTTTTTTCCTGCAGTATCAATCCTATGGTGTTTACTATTTAGAATCTCAAGATTAAAACGTTCCTTGGTAATATCCTACTTTAGAAATTACTAATCCTTAAATCATACTTTTTAAAAAAAGCCCTATTTACTCAATTAGAGTCTTAAATGTATTCCAATTGCCAATATAACCATTCTAGCCATGTGTTTGACCTATGAGCATATACTGTAGTGCCCCGTCCCTACATTGTGCCCCGTACTCCGTCCACGGGGTGCGCGAAAAAGGAACATTGTCGCTATCGATTCGGTCAGGACCGATAGGTCGGGGTCGATCGAGTCGATCGAACGAGAACGGTTGAATTAAGATCCATCCTCCGTTAAGAATGGCTTCTTCGGAACCAAGTCCCATATTCAGCAGGTTGCGCCTCAAGGATTGACTCTGCGGCTGAGCCGGGAGAGACCTCACATTGCTCTGCTTTTCACGCCGCTTGCGTTAGTTTTGGCTTTGTTTTTTGAATGCGTTTCGTGAATGTTTTCGATGGTTTTCATGGCTTGTATTTCGAACTCGCATTTCCTATCAAACTTCTTGAATAATGTAGTGTTCTAATCGGTTGCTTGTGCGATTTTAGGTAATCACGTAGGCGACGTCTAGCACGACCAACAAGTTCTCTCGCCTGAAGTAAACTCAAGGTGAGTGGCTGACCTTTCCCCTTCTCGACCCCTTCTTAGGTCAATCAATAATGTTGTTACGAATGAAAGGATAAATGTAAGGGCACGAACACGAATGAATGAGCAAATTTTTAAAGAAAAGGTAGGCTATGTCTTAATAACTAAAAATATGTCTTTGCACGGTCACGGACAACTTATCGACAAGGTGAGCGTTTTCCCGCACGGCAACCCGAGGCCACGGGACCGTTGCGACCGAAAAAGGAAACAAGTAATTAGCTGTGCTGGGCACGGGTTAGGCGAGGACTTGTAGCGGGGCTCGCTACTCACGCTGAAAGGACCCCGTCTAACAAAAGCTAGAGGAGTCCACGATGGTTCTGGGAGCCAGTGACCAACCACACGAAATATTGCATTTGGTATGAAAATGATAACAATTGACAGGATATAACATGGTAAGTTTCATAAGGCACAGCGCGGTCCGTCGTGGGTAAGTTCCAACGTATTTTACATTATGCTTGTCATATGCTTGTTGAAATTCATTAGGATGGTTAGAAACATTCATGAACTAAGTCATATAAACTCTTCAACCAAATGAGAGCGTGGAACTTAAATAGCCACACACCAGTACAAAGTGTAATATACTGATCCTCGCTCTCCACACAGGTACCCCAAACCATGAAGGGCGTGCCACTTAAAGCTCAAGGCGGCGTGAGCCCTTTTGAAGCCTCGTCCGTGTGTGAAGGCTTGTGTTCTGAAATCCTTTTGACGACTCTGTACTCTGTACAAAGAAGACAAATGGCGACTCGGCTTCCCTCGATCGCAGGTGGAAAGTGTAACTATTTTTGCTTATAAAAAGAGATGTAATGTATGGAACGACTATCTCATCAGCGTTCATTTTGTAAGTCGAGTCATGTTGTAGCCCGCACGACAATGATTGTAGTGGAGTCAATGTAAATGAAGTTCTATTATCAATAAAAAGTTTACTTCTATTTCAAATGTGTCAATCAATTATCTCTGCATACTCTAACTTGATGTTGTGTTTCGGATAACCTTATAACTATGCCTTGTGCGATCGCAACTTAGGTTCGCATGACATCATGCCCGGGGGACGACTATCGATTCTACGGAATCGGGATGTGACATAATGGTATCAGAGCACGGCTTTACATCCTTTGGCCTCGCGTCTAGAGTTTAAAACCTTTGACCTCGCATCGATGAGATAAGTTGTTCTATACAATGAGTCCGTAATAATTTGAGACTGATGTGTTTGCCTTCGTATCGCAGAAGTGCCGAAAACCACGGCCGGCAAGAGCAGAGCGCTTCTAGCGGCTCTAGTAGTTCATGTCGTTCGCGGGCCGAACCTTCTAACGATACTATCAAAAGGATGCTGCGTATGATGGAGGCACAGCGAAACCAGTTCGAGAACCATCAACAGACGGAGGAACGACAGGCCCAGTTCGAAGCTCGCTTCGAAGCTTGCTTCGATGCATATACGAAACTTCAACAAAAGCAGCTGGATACCCTGCTGCAGATCGTCCAGACAATGGCGGCCAACGAAAATTCTACGACTGTACCTACCGTCACCGCACCTACTGCCACCGTGCCGACGATTTAACCCATTAAAGTCGACATGGAGGAGCCCGAGCGTCAACCAGCGGCACCAAAAAGGTAGAACTTTGAAGTGTTAGAATTCAAGAAGGCATGTCGCACTTCCTTCAGCGGTACCGAAGGCCCTTCCATGGCATTCTACTGGTTGGAAGAGCTGGAAGATCTCTTCGTGCTCCTTGGCATTGAAGAATCAAAGCAAGTCGCCTGCTCACAACTTCAGCTACGGTTGAACGTACACGACTGGTGGGCCGTATATAAGCGAGCGATCCGATGCGACAACAACTCAGTGCCGATCTATTGGGCCACATTCCGTAAAGCATTTGAAGTCGAGTACCTTTCGTCAGTCGTTTGTCAAGCGAAGGAGAATGAATTCATGCAGTTGAGACAGGGGAACCGGACAGTAGAACAGTACGCCGTAGAATTCAACAAGTTGTCCAAATTTGCTAGTACGTTTCTGCCTACAGAGGAGTGTCGTGTGCGACGGTTTGAAGTGGGTCTGCGACGCTCTATCAGTGCGCATGTCGGGGTCCCGGAGTACAAGACCGTGGCGAGGCTCTGAATCACGCTATTCGCCTTGAGAGTGAATACCCTTCCGGTGTTTTCGACGTTATGCACAATTCCAATCACAAACGTCCTAGCTATACGGGAGACAATAACTACGCATCAAAGCGTCCAAATAACGGTGGCTACAAGGGTCAGAAAACGATACCTCAGTGTACCAATTACGGGCGAGTCGGACACTATGCCAGCCACTGCTTTTCCCGCAATATTGAATGTTTTACTTGCGAACAGAAGGGTCACAGGGCACAAAACTGCCCAAGCTTTCGTCAGACTCGTAATGCCCCAACACAACAAAACCGTCAAGAGAATCGAGGACAGGCGCCCCGACCTTCTCCGCCCACTCAACACGCACCACAAAATGGCCAAGATCGTCTCCCCAACACTCAGGGCCGCGTCTACGCCATGACTCGAGATGAAGCGCTTTCATCGGATACAGTAGTGTCAGGTATAATAAATTTCAATAATGTGCCTGCTCATGTGTTATTTGATTCAGGCGCCTCGTATAGTTTTACATCGGCGGACTTCGTCGTCGAGCACAAATTTCCTATAATATTATTAGATCTCGACCTTAGCGTAAGTACACCTTCGGGCATACTACTACTCACAAATTTAGCCTGTGGTGATGGGATCATCTGTATTGGGGGTAAGAAGATCGGTCTTGATGCGATAGTCCTAGATATGAAGGACTTCAACATCATGGTGTGCCTGAATTCTGCTATACGTGTGGTGAAGCACCGTCGGCCTGTATGGTGATCTCGACGATCTCTGCTCGAAAACTGATTCATTCTGGGTGCGAAGGCTACTTAGCGTCCGTTCGCGACATGAGACAGGACGGTACAAACGCGGGTCAGACCGACATTGTGGCAGAATTCCCAGACGTATTCCCGGACGAGCTACCCGACATGCCGTTCGATCGAGAAATAGAGTTCACCATCGACACATTCCCTGACACCCGGCCGATCTTGAAAGCTTCATACAGAATGGCCCCTGCAGAATTAAAAAAATTAAAGGCACAATTTCAGGAATTACTCGACAGAGGGTTTATCCGTCCGAGTGTCTCGCCGTGGGGTGCGTCCGTGCTATTCGTAAAGAAGAAGGATGGATCGATGCGACTCTGTATCGACTATCGAGAATTGAATAAAGCCACCGTCCGAAACAAATATCCCCTACCCCGCATCGACTTGTTCGACCAGCTCCAAGATACAATGGTGTTTTCGAAGATTGATCTGCGATCGGGTTATCACCAACTCAAGGTCAAGCCAGATGACGTGCCGAAGTCTACCTTCCGTATTCATTACGGCCACTACAAGTTCTTGGTAATGTCGTTTGGTCTGACAAATGCCCCTGCCATCTTCATGGATCTAATAAATTGGGTGTTTCGTCCGTTCATTGACAAATTCGTAGTAGTCTTCATCGATGACATCCTCGTCTACTCGAAGGATCGAGCGCAATATGCAGAGCATCTGTGGACGGTGCTACAAACCCTTCGAGAAAATCAGTTGTATACGAAGATGAGCAAGTACGAATTCTGGCTGAACAATATCTCATTCTTTGGGCACATCATCTCTGTTGTGGGCATCACAGTCGATCTGAAGAAAGTCGAGGCAGTTGCTAATTGGAAACGGCCCGCTCAGTTAGCAAAATTCGAATCTTCCTAGGCTTGGCGGGATACTATCGACGCTTCGTGAAGGACTTTGCAAAGATTGCATCACCGTTGACTCGCCTCACCCAAAAAGGAGTTGCATTCAAGTTGTCAGATGACTATGAAGCTTCCTTCCAAGAGCTCAAACAACGGTGCATTTTGGCCCCGATACTTGCACTTCCTGAAGGGACGGAGGGATTTCAAATATTCAGCGATGCTTCTGGCCAGGGCTTGGGGTGTGTGCTCATGCAGCGGGATAAGGTGATATCTTTTGCTTTCCGGCAGTTGAAGCCGCACGAGAAGAACTACCCCACGCACGACCTAGAATTAGCTACGATTGTGTTTGCATTGAAGCTGTGGCGTCACTATCTCTATGGTATGGCATACAGGATTTATACGGACCACAAAAGCCTCAAGTATCTCTTCACCCAGAAAGAATTGAATTTACGGCAGAGGCGATGGCTCGAGCTGATCAAAGACTATGACTTAACAATCGACTACACGTTGGGCAAGGGAAATATGGTAGCGGATGCGCTGAGCCGGAAGTACTTAGCTCCGTTGTGCATCAACGATCGACTGCTGCGTGACTTGGAAGGAATGGGCATTGAACTCCGAGTTCGTTTCAGAGACGTGAAACTGGCACAACTGCGGGTGGAACCGAGCCTACTGGAGAGGATCAAGTCTGCACAGAAGGACGACCATACCTGGAGAAGATGCGAAAGCTGATATCGATAGGGAAAGCGTCTGACTTTGGAGAGGACGAGTCGGGAGTGATGCGAATGAAGGGACGACTATGCGTTCCGGATAACGCAGAGCTTAGAAAGGAGATAATATCAGAGGTGCATTATACAAAATATTTTTTGCATCCTGGTAGCACCAAGATGTATAAGGACCTCTGTGTTGTCTTTTGGTGGCACCACATGAAGTGGGATGTAGCGCTCTTTGTGTCAAAATGTAAAGCCTTTTAGCAAGTAAAAGCCGAGCTCCAGCGACCGGGCGGAGAGATGCAGAACCTTGCCATTCCAGAGTGGAAATGGGATCACGTCACTATGGACTTCGTTGTTGGCTTGCCGGGGACATCACGGGAAAACGACGCCGTCTGGGTCATCGTCGATCGACTAACCAAGTCAGCGCACTTTATTGCCATCAAAGTTACTTGGAGCGTCGACCGCCTTGCTCAGATATACCTTGATGAAATAGTTCGGCTGTACGGGGTCCCAGTATCTATTATCTCTGATCGGGATGGACGGTTCGTAACACACTTCTGGAGTAGTCTACATTCGACGTTGGGGACCAAGTTGAAGTTTAGCTCAGCTTATCATCCTCAGACTGACGGCCAAACAGAGCGGGTGAACCAAATTCTTGAAGACAAGTTACGACTCTGTACGATCGACTTGAAGTCAAGTTGTGACGTCCATCTGCCGCTGGTCAAGTTTGCATACAACAACAGCTATCAGTCCAGCATCCAAATGGTGCCGTATGAAGCTTTGTACGGCCGGAAGTACAGATCGCCTATTTGCTGGGATGAAGTCGGGGAATGGCAGATACTTGGTCCGGAGCAGGTGGAGCAGACCATGTAGAAGGTCAAGTTAATACGAGAGAGATTGAAGATAGCACAAATTCGACAAAAGAGCTAAGCCGACACGCACCGACGCCCCCTCGAGTTCTCGGAAGGCGACCATGTATTCTTGAAAGTCATGCCCATGCGTGGAGTTTCCAGGTTCGATGCGAAGAGGAAATTGAGCCTAAGATTTGTTGGCCCGTTCAAAATATTGAAGCGAGTCGCCCCGGTAGCTTACTAAATCACCTTGCAGCCTGCATTGTCAGAGGTACATGACGTCTTCCATGTCTTATAATTGTGGAAGTACGTACACGATCCGAGCCATGTGGTGGATTTGGGTAAGCTGGACCTGAAGGAAGACTTGTCATATATCAAAGAGCCCGTACAAATCTTGGAGCGCAACGATAAACTCCTCCGTAACCATGCTATTCCTTTCGTCCGCGTCCTCTGGAGAAACCATTCGGTTGAAGAATCAACGTGGGAGCTTGAGTCAGAAATGAAGGAAAAATTTCCTTCATTAGTCTCGTAGAGGTAGGTTCTATTTTAAGTTTCGAGGACGAAACTTTTTCTTAGTTGTTTATGGTGTAGTGCCCCGTTCTTACATCGTGCCCCGTACTCCGTCCACGGGGTGCGCGAGAAAGGAACACTGTCGCTATCGATTCGGTCGGGACCGATAGGTCGGGATCGATCAAGTCGATCGAACGGGAACGGTTGAATTAAGATCCATTCCCCGTTATGGAATAGCTTCTTCGGAACCACGTCCCATATTCAGCGGGTTGCGCCTCAAGGATTGATTCTGCGGCTGAGTCAGGAGAGACCTCCCGTTGCTCTGCTTTTTACGCCGCTTGCGTTAGTTTTGGCTTTGTTTTCTGAATACGTTTTCGTGAATGTTTTCGATGGTTTTCATGGCTTGCATTTCAAACTTGCATTTCCTATCGAACTTCTTGAATAATACAGTATTCTAATCGGTTATTTGTGCGATTTCAGGTAATCGCGTAGGCGACGTCTAGCGCGACCAACAAGTTCTCTCGCCTAAAGTAAACTCAAGGTGAGTGACTGACCTTTCCCCTTCTCGACCCCTTCTTAGGTCAATCAATAATGTTGTTGCGAATGAAAGGATAAATGTAAGGGCACGAACACGAATGAATGTGTAAGTTTTCAAAGAAAATGTAGGCTATGTCTTAGTAACTAAAAACATGTCTTTGTACGGTCAAGGACAACTTGTCGACAAGGTGAGCGTTTCCCCGCACGGCAACCCGAGGCCATAGGACTGTTGCGGCCGAAAAAGGAAACAAGTAATTAGTTGTGCTGGGCACGGGTTAGACGAGGACTTGCAGCGGGGCTCGTTACTCGTGCTGAAAGGACCCCGTCTAACAAAAGCTAGAGGAGTCTACGATGGCTCTGGGAGCCATTGACCAACCACACAAAATATTGCACTTGGTATAAAAATGATAACAATTAACAGGGAAGAACATGGTAAGTTTCATAAGGTATGGCGCGGTCCGCCGTAGGTAAGTTCTAACGTATTTTACATTATGCTTGTCATATGCTTGTTGAAATTCATTAGGATGGTTAGAAACATTCATGAACTAAGTCATATAAACTCTTCAACCAAATGAGAGCGTGGAACTTAAATAGCCACGCACCAGTATAAAGTGTAATGTACTGATCCTCGCTCTCCATACAGTTACCCCGAACCACGAAGGGCGTGCCACTTAAAGCTCAAGGAGGCGTGAACCCTTTTGAAGCCTCGTCCGCGTGTGAAGGCTTGTGTTCTGAAATCCTTTTGATGACTCCGCACTCAGTACAAAGAAGACAAATGGCGACTCGGCTTTCCTCGATCGTAGGTGGAAAGTGTAACTATTTTTTCTTGTAAAAAGGGATGTAATGTATGAAACGACTATCTCATCAGCGTTTATTTTGTAAGTTGAGTCAAGTTGTAGCCTGTGCGACAATGATTGTAATGGAGTCAATATAAATGAAGTTCTATTATCAATGAAAAGTTTACTTCTATTTCAAATGTGTCAATCAATTATCTCTGCATACTCTAACTTGATGTTGTGTTTCGGATAACCATATAACTATGTTTTGTGCGATCGCAACTTAGGTTCGCACGGCATCATGCCCGGGGGACAACTATCGATTCTACGGAATCGGGGCATGACATATACTAGAGTAGTCATCTTCCTAGTTGACACGAAGCACGAAAATAAGAATCAACGATAGAAAGGAATCAAGCAAGATGCAATTCAAGGAAGTCGAACGAGAGTTCAGAATTTCAAGCCAAGGGAAGAGGTCAAGCTGTATGGATAAGATTCCTAGATTCTAATCCTATATTGCAGGCTCACATCGGTACAATTATGTAACCGAAGTGACAAACTCGACCTGCATGGGCCACCACAAAAACATGTAACGCTCCAGTCCTAAAATACGTAGGACTAGGTACATAGACATGCCAACTATATACATACGATGTATACTCCAATATATGGAACCCTCGAATGAATACATTAGCTGTAAAATGCAATGAACCAAGAGTAATCTAATCTCATCCACACAAAATGAAAGAATAAAGAATATCATATAATCAACTATGAATCTTCATTGGTATATGTAGTTGGGCGGAGACAAATTCACTACCAACTATGAAAAGAAATACATCACAAAAGAAAGAGTTTGGCGAGCGAAGTGAAAACGATCAAAGTACAATCAGCCTCAAAGACATAGAGATGATCATGGCCATGGCTAGAACACCTGCGAAAGACAAGAGCACACACATAGAGAGATAACCAGGTCCTCAGAGGGACGTAACAAGATACAGAAATAACATGCCATAAATACTGAATATAAAATATGCCACAAAGAAAATAAGTGACACGACAACAATAATGTAATCTAACCGTACTACTGTGTTGATGCAGTTAAGAACAAACCTCCAACGCATGGGTATCTGGCTCAGTAGTAGTAATCTCAGGTATGGTCCCATCAGGATACCAGGGACCTCAAAGCATAAC
Source organism: Iris pallida (assembly GCA_029216955.1). Classification (NCBI taxonomy): domain Eukaryota; kingdom Viridiplantae; phylum Streptophyta; class Magnoliopsida; order Asparagales; family Iridaceae; genus Iris; species Iris pallida. The sequence goes on from JANAVB010015813.1 coordinate 202,456, forward strand.
ATTCCTCGAATGTCAGAGGCCAACAGGATCAGTAGTAGGAAAGTGCATAAGGACCCATACGTTAAGGAACTGTTCTTCCCACCCAATGCCTAAAAGAGTCAGATCCATGTCTCATATACCTCTACTAACTGCTAAGTCTCCTAACATGCCTCTATTAGCAGTTAGCCCTAATGCATGCATATGGGTGATCAGCCCATACGCAAGGACCCTTACATGCTACTCGTCTCACACGTCCTCGTGGTACAACTGTGTCGAGGAATATGCAATACACTACAAACGGTAGTCCTCTAACTCTAGGTCCATATGCAATCAAAGGATAGTAACAAAGTAACTAATAATCACTGAGCATGTAGTAAATCAAGAACTGTGATAACTGGAAATAATGAACAGTGATATGTAATAAAATACAGACTGAATATAAACAGTATAATGGCAAGGTATCTTGCCTGGTGTTACGCCTGATGTGGTACGATAATCTGACAAGTCCTGATTGTCCAATAGCTACGATCAATGTGTAGAGGTCCAAAGTCGCGAGGAAATAGGAAGGGTGATCAGTCGCAATCAAGATAATTAAGGGAATTTGTGTAAAAAAATACATATATTATTCCCTAAAAATGCGTATAATACTTGGAAACCATGTTTACTAGTAAAAATAATTTATTTTTGACAAATATTTAAAAATATGGAAAAATCGATTTAGGCTAAAACTATCAGTTTACCAAAAATAGGATTTCTAGGAAAATAACATGTATCTTATTAGTAAAGATAATTTAAACAATTATTGAAAAACTCGAAATCATTTCAAAAACCCTTTTTACTAGTTAAAATAATTTTGGAAAATGTTTGAAAGCAAAAAAAAAATGGTTTTGGACTAAATTCTTCGTGTGTCAAAATAATTTCTTTAGGTAGAAAACTATCTTTGCAAAAAAAAAAATTAATAACTTCTGTACATATGTATACTTACAGTCTTTATTATGTACATTGATATTAACAAAATAATTTTTAATAAAAACAAACAATATTAACAGAAAATATATTAATAGCTAAAGAGTATAATAATCAACTCAAAAATAATAATAATATTAATACTATACTTACAAACCTTCTGTTAATGAAAACAGCTATTAATGTATTAATAATAATAATAATAATAATAATAATGATAATAATAATAATAATAATAATAATAAAGATAATAATAATAAAACTAATTATCCTAATCCTTAAAAGCCAACAGCTTCCCACAAACTGACACATTTATAGAGAGATAAAGAGGGACGAGAGGAAAGCTGCACTCACCGGCGGAGACCAGCTCGCGGCGGAGGGCTGGAGGAGTTCGGCCGGTGTGGATCTTCCCGACGAAGCAAGCGCCGGCGGCTCGAGCGCATCCGCGGCGACGGAGGGCTGCTGGGGAGCTCCAGCACGGCTCTGGCGAGGCTCGATGGCGGAGAGGGAAGTCGGAGAGGCGGTGTGGACGCTCTGGGTCGGAGGGCGCAGCGGTGGGTCGGTCCTCGCCGGAGGGTGCAGAGGGGGAAAGAAGAGGCGGCGACGTGAATGAAAATGGTGGTGACGGATTTTGTCGAGCGATGGCGGATGTACTACATGGCATGGGGGCGGTCGGCCAGTAGAGGCGGGGCAAGGCTCACAGAGGCGGTCGGTAATTTTTTTTTGTAAGAGAGGCGAAGATTTTGCCGCTGCGGCGAACGTCGGAGGCGGCTGAGCTAGGGCACGGTGGTCCAAGCGGGACATCGGCGCTGAGGGAATCTCGCCGGATGGAGAGATGGTGGTACGATAGCGGGTCCGCATCTCCAGCGTGGTGCCGGATGGACACGGAGAATAGGGCTAGTCGGCGGCGAACGCAACGGCACGGATCAGGTGAGGTTTTATTTCCTTGCTTGTTGTTCTCTGGTTGTTATGGGGACGGGTTGATGGCGGTGATGGCCGGAAGTTCATTGTAGGGAAGGTGTTTGGTGGTGGTGGCTGCGGTGGCTGGAGGTTAGGGGCGTGGTTCTGTAGGGGTGATGACGGTAGTGACGGAGACATGGTGGTAGTCGGAGACGGTGGTAGTAATGTTGGCCGCGGTGTTTCTGGTGTTGTCCAGGTTATAGGGATTGGATTTGGGTTAGGGTGGTAATGACAATGGTGGTTGGGAGTTGCCGAAATAGCAGAGGATGATGGTGGTGGCTCGTTTGCTGCGGACATGGAGGTCATAGGTTTAGGTTTTGATTGTGTCGGGGATGTGTCCGACATGGGAATGGGGATAATGTAGATGTAATATTTGGAATAAAATGTGGGAGGGGAAAACATGGACACGATGCACGTGGGTGGTAAAAATTTTATGGAGAAGTACCTGCCTATATATAGGATGTGGGAATACCCAGTTTGGTAAGGATTCGACCCAATTTAATTATTTAAATCCAAATTGGGTTCAATCTACAATTTAAATCTAATTTTAGATAATTTACCATATATGTTTTAAAACGAAAATCAAATCCAAATCCAAGTCGTAATAGATTTTATACATAAAAATCTTTTTCCATAATTTAGCTAATTTAAATAATTAAAATCTTGATTTAAATATCCACATTTATTAAATTAAATACACTTTTAAATTTACTATTAAATAAATGTCAAAAATTACATTATTAATTAACAATAACTAATAAAATATTATGAAATATATATGTAAGCATGAATAATGTATACAAGATTATGCTTTTTCCAGTATACAATAAAATATTATTTATGATTAATAACTGCTAAAAACAAAAGGCTTTTTATAACAAGAATAAATATTATATATAATATTTTGAAAGTATATAACAAAATAAAATAACATTTTTCTAAAATATGTACGTTCGCACATATTCGCACTCGACGAGCAAAAAACAAAATCTTGCGCATGACGTACAATACGTTATTGAGACGTATAAATAAAAGAAAAAAATTTCAGTACCAATTTATTCAAAAAATTATTTAGTAGAAATTTAAGGGTTTTACAAATCCTTGGCTCAATCACATAACTAATAAACGAAAAATAACCTAGCACACACTCACGTGATCACCACTCCACTGTCTAATATTTAGTACATCATATATATCCAATTTTCGGAGACAAATTTGGTAACCCTCATCATGAACAATATACATCTATTATAACAAAACATCTGATACATCCAAATGATATACTCTACTTCTAGAGTCTTCCAGAAGCTTCTTGATCCACGTGTTATCTCTATTACCTAATATGTCAACAGTCCTGTTAGGACGAAAGCAAAGTACATCGATACAACATGTTACACTATACAAAATAAAGTAGTAAAATAAATGCAAAACAATAAACCTGACAATGCAACACTGAATGCGGTCATAACCATGAAACCTGCAATACGAGAAACTATGAGAATTATAATAAAACATGATAAACATGACTAATCATGAAACAAACCATGAACAAGAATACATGACTAATAATTTATGTGATTTGAAATACCATTTTCAATATGTGGGAGGCTAGGCTTTTCTCAGATTGGTACGGCTTAATATATGTGCAGTATATGTCGAACTATTAGTTAGGAACAGAAGGTTTACCATATATCTACTTGGTATGTCCCTATTTCCCAGGAAGTCAAAAACAATATCAGGTAGTAGTCAGGTCTGATTAATAAAGTACGTGACCAATAACAAGGATACAAAATAATTGTGTCAAAGTCGTGTCGTAGTATGAAACCTGACAAGTCATGGAATAAAATATAGTATATATAATATATAGAGAAATATCTTGTAAGGAGTACTTGCCGCTGGTCTAATTGCAAAAGCTGCTCATAGTCCCATCTGACCAAAAAAAAGAAAGTTCCTATTACGACTCCATCTATTTCATAATCCCTATTTAATCTCCTAAAGTAATTTCTTCGAGTCCTTCATTAATCCAATTCTTAAGGGCCAACTAAACCAATCTTTAATTTATACCTCTTATAATTATTAGCCAAAATTCAATTTCAAGCCCATTACTCAATATCTCTAACTTATGTCCAACTAAATTCATATATTGAATATTATGTTTTTATGCTTATCTAATGGGCTAAACCAAACTTGAAATCAGAGCCAACAGATTCCTGACTCACCGATAATCTCAGGAATTATTTCCCAACTTTCCTTGAGGCCACATAGCTAAAGCCCAAAGGCGTCAACCTAAAATCCAAAGCCCAGTATCAATTCCTATTTCCTTTTCCAATGTCTTCCCTGTTGGCTAACAACCCAGCCCAAACACATTTAGCCCAAAACATTTCTTACTTTTTATTTTTTATTTTATCCAATATTCTATCCAATCCAACCCACGATCTTGAGCCCGACCTGAACTCCCCCCATTAACACTCCCTTCAACGGATGAGAAATAAAGCTCGGTTAAGCTTCTCGAGATTTCTGGAGCTAAAAAGAAAAAAAATGAAGAATAAGGAAGGCGGAGAAGAAAGAAGATATAGTGCTCTGTTCCCGTTGGGACGAAGCACTATATAATAGGCTCGTGGTGGGTCAGACACGTTCGGGAACATAGATGGCTAGGCTGACTCAACAACGAGTTTGGTATACAAAAACCTTTGAGCATTAATAAAATTGACTTGGACGAATTACAAGAAAATTGTTCAAACTAATGGGTCGGCTTCTGTTGGAGTAAGTCCCAGATGAAGTGGACTATGTCTTGGCAAATGAGCTCTAATGAGTGTGACGAGACCTGTCTGCTATTGGTTGTGTTGGTTTTCTTAGTTTTCTGGATATTTTGCTGCTTGGTTTTGATGAGTGTGCTTTCGCATTGATTTCTGAATGCGCTTTTAAAAATTTTGAAGGGAAAGGATTGAAGGAGGAATTCTAATATGATGTTCGTGCATTACAGGAGTTCGTGTAACTGACTTTTGACGATCGCAAAGCATTCTCCTACTTTCGACGCATTTCTTTTAGGTGGGTGGTTCGGCCCATTCTTTCCTACTCCTTTCTGCCAACAAAATTCCAAGTCCAACTTTCAAATCGATGATGCTGGTTGAATATATATATATATATATTTTTAATGTATATATATATATATATATATATATATATATATATATATATATATATATATATATATATATATACATATATAAAAGTATACGTGTATAGGCCTCGGCATTTTGTGCCTTATGGTATACTTGTAAATGTTCGGCTTTTTCGTCCTTCATGAATAAAATGGGTGGTTGGTTATATATATATATATATATATATATATATATATATATATATATATATATATATATATATATATAAAAAATATATATATATATATATATATATATATATATATATATATATATATATATATATATATATATATATAATAAAAAGTAAAAAAAAAAAAATATATATATATATATATATATATATATATATATATATTTTTATACATATATATATATACATATATATATGTTTTTTTTTTTTTTACATATATATATGTATATATACATATATATATGTATATACATATATATATGTATATATATATAAAAAAAAATACATATATATATATATATATATATATATATATATATATATATATATATATATATATATATATATATATATATATATATACATATATATAAAAAAATAAAAATAAAAAATATATATATATATATATATATATAAAATAATATATATATATATATATATATATATATATATATAAATATATATATATATATATATATATATATATATATATATATATATGTATGTATGTATGTATATATATATATATATATTGTGCCACTAAGATAAAGAACATGGATAACTGTAATATAACTAGGATAAATAGGCCTAGAGAAATTACCTTAGCGCCTTGCATCGAGGTGAGCAATTTGTTTCAAAACTGAAAAATTGTTGAATGGGAGGACATTGAAACATCGATTTGTGGCACGGTGCCTCGGAGTATTTGGTACTTGCGAGTCGCCATATTGAACATACTATTTTGAGGAAAATTAATGAATTGTTGTGCGAGACATAGATTTTTACTGCTAATCTCTGTTTTTGTCATGCATTATGTTGCGTAGCTTAAATTGTTCACACAATTGTATCGTCATGGACAACTTGCACACAAGGTATTATTTTCCTCGATGTGGTATCCTGGCACACTGAGACCGAATCGACCTAAGGGAAATTTGAGATTTATGCTTTGCACGAGGCATTGCGAGATCCCTAGTTAGGCTCGCAATCTGGAGTGTAGGACGTATCGTAATGCTAATAAGAATTATCCCTCGTGGTGTCATAACACTAATAACCAAATATAAGATAGATAGCATGCTTACCTATTGTCTTGTACAGGTGGTAAGTATTGCATTTGTTTTATGCAGACAGAAGTGCGACCATGGTAAGATAAGTTGGAAACAGTTATGTTATTTACTGCTTTAAACTATGCCTTCTATATGAACTGCAACTCATTTAGTTCTAAATAGAAAGATCACTTTGAATGCTTGAATCCGTAGTATATAGTATAGGTTTAGACGAGTGAGTTCGTTCTGCTCACTAAAGAATGAGAGGCTGCTCAAAGCTCTCCTATTTTGAAGTATTTTGAAACCCAATTTAGATCGAATGCTTTTTCTTCAAATATATAAAGGGGCATGAATGTATGGATCGGCAAGGATTATTTCATGGGAGCTTGTCGAGATTTTTCCTTTTGTATTTCAAAAGATGTAGCCGCAAGGGCGTATGTAATGTAAAAATGACCATGCACATACTTTGCAAGTTTTATCAATAAAAAGCATATTTTCTTCCTATGCTGCATCTTTGTAAACCCCCTAAAATTTATACTGTATTTTTTTCTTCTTTAATATTTTATTAGTTTCATTATGGAATTAAAGATATAATTAAATATTTATTCATTAATTTTATCTTTATATGTGCTAAATATTTTATCAACTCAATATATGTGAAAATATTACGACTTTGTTAGTAGAGTTCTATCAGTTGGATTTTATAGTAAATATTTTAGTGATCAAGTATATTGAGAGTATCTACAAAATAATTATACTTGTTGGTATACATATAGAAATTTTATTATAATTTAATGAATAGTAATTTCTCTACGAGAATTTTTTTTATTTTTGTCATATTTTGTTAGCCTAATTTTGGTCTCCATATATAAACATGTACTTTTGTATAAATAAAATAAAGTGTTTTCCTTAGATTTAATAATTGAGTATAGGTACAAATATGTGCAAATACTAAACTACATGTATTTACTTTATATCTAGTTATTATTTTATTTTATCCTTATTCAGAAATCCTTTTTATTTTTAAACTCATTTTAGTATATATATATATATATATATATATATATATATATATATATATATATAGAAAAAAAAAAATATATATATATATATATATATATATATATATATATATATTAATTAGAAATATACATATATTAATTAGAAATATACATATATTAATTAGAAAAAAATTGAAGATATCGTGACATTTTGAAATCTCACGATATTAATAACTCAAAAAGGCCCGCAACTCTCCCTGTGCTTCTCAACACACGAAAGTTTGGTTTAATATGGTTGGATTTAAATCCTTAATCTCCAAGTTTGTCTCCTAAAATCCCATATTTGAATCTCTTCGAGATCGACCAGAATCCATCGCTCAAATCAAATCGAATTTGATTGAGAATCTAGGGATTCTCTATAAACAAAGGAAACCACTTCGGGTTCTCCCTGTCCCAGTGTTCGTCAACCCACCTCAATCTCCGTGGAAACGCCTGCGCGCCACACTGACTCACCGCCGACTTTTCACGTGCCTGCCCCGCCCCCAGAGCACAGCCCTGACCGCTTGCACGAGGCTGGGGTCCGCCGGAGACCCGTCGTCGGCCACCCGGAGCAGAACAAATGCTGGCAGCAACAGCAACAATGTTGCGAAAGCCCCATATTCTTGGTAATAATTCTTTGTCATCGCTCCTTTGTTTTTCTATCTAATAGTTTCCTTGGATAGTAAACATAACCGAAAAATATTTCAGCAGTTAGGTTTTGGGTTGGTTGAACCATCTGTCCAGTACGTCGATCCAAAATCAAAGAAAAACTATCCAAGAAAGGGACATAAAAGCAAGCCCAAACCCCATATTGGAAGGCAACCATCTGCCAAACCATGAACTTTCTCAGAAATTTGTTTAAACAGACCTGCAGGTAACCTATAGGAGATGGAAACCCAACTGGTAGTTTAAACTTTCATTGATTAGATTGTAAATGATTTAGTCTCAAATCTTAGAAAAAAATTGGTTTTTAAATAGTAAATTTCAACAATTCTCCCCGATACGGCGTGCGTCCCGACAAATCGGGCGACGTGGTTGCGCACTATATGCATAGAAAGGCGCGTATGGATGTTGTCGACGTGTGAGAACTAACGGAACTCAATTTTGTTGCGTGTGCACGAAGAAATCAGTACGTATCCGTCGAGATACCCCCGTATCGTCCTTTTGCAAACTTGGCCGTAACTTCGTGTACGTCTGTCGTATCAAGATGAAACTTACGCCAACAAGACCGTATCATTTTTCTGGTCCTGTATACCATGTTTGGTTCGATTCTGAAAAGGTCGAATGGAACGCCTATTTGGCAGTCTTGCGACCCACTCTAACGGGCGAATTTGTGTACGGCTCATCGGAATCAAAAATTGGACATACCGTTGTGTTCGTCTCCTCAAACCGTAACCGTATACATGTAGTTTGACGACTTTAGAGACCGTAGGTACTGGCACGTATTTTGATGCAAAATAGGTTCAATGGCAGATATCGTTTTGACCCGAAATTACGATTTTGCTTCTGTTCCAGAATTTAACTTTTGGACGCGTTTTCTAGGCATATCTTTTATTCCAAACTCGTTCGTGATGTTTGTTTCAGCATCCGAATCTCCTTGTTGATTTTGACTTACGTGTTGACGGTTCTGACTGTTGGATTTTGCTACATCTCGCACCACCCTCAGGCAAGACACCTTGCCATTTGCTGTTTATTTATTTTAGCTCATATCTCATGCATTATTTATTATTTTATTTATACAAAATAAACTGTGATACATGGAATAATCTGTTAGAACTTACTGCTCAGCAATATTTTCTGCTATGTATTATTTTTCTTACACATTAAACTTAGAGTTAAGGGACCACCTTTGTGTGTTGCATTCATAGGCCTTGACACATTTATATCACGTTGTTGTGAGTCATATATAGGACTTGGACATGCGTGATTGGCTGGCCACCAGTACGTATAAGCCGTGCATTAGGAAATAACTGCTAATAGAATTACATGCTAGAAGACTTAGCAGTTATGAGTGGCATTGGGCGGGAAGAACATGATTGGAAGTTGACTACCACCCTATCTATCGTAGACTCGTTCGCTACTGAGGAACGATAGGTAGACTATATGCTATAGACTCGCTCGATACTGAGAAATAGTGTATGGTGTTGTGACTCACTACTGAGGTACTGTATTATTATTTTTTTGACTTGCCCCGGTAGTCATGCGACCATGAACTGTTCTTAAAACTGCATTCACTTAGAACAGTTGGACTACCTTATCCGTTTGGTATGAGTACTTTTGGTTTGGGTACTTGTATTTGACCGTAGCTTGGAACAATAACTTGTCGCAGAATAGTTCGTCACATCTTGTCCTTGTTTGTTTGAAGGTGTGGCTTACTACTTCGATGAGAAGGTATTGAACCTTATTGGGGTCCGGATACCATATTGGATTCATAGTATAGAAAGATACGTCATCATGAATTAGTTTACCATCTTCTGTCCTTGTTTGGTTGGGCGGAGGGTAAGCTAGTTCAATAGGTGTGTATTGGACCATGTTATAATTCAATTGACTTATTTATTCGAGCAATATTTATTCAGTTTATATGGCATGATATTATGTGTCTTGTTACGTCCCTCTAAGGATAAGGCTATCTCTTCAGATGTGTGCTCTTATCTTTCGCAGGTATTCTAGCTCTAGCCGTGATCCTCTCTATTTCTTCGAGGATGATTGCACTTGGATCGTCTTCGCTTCGCTCGCCAAACTCATTTTATTTTCCATGTATTTTTCCTTATTTTGTTGGTAGTGAATTTGTCTCCGTCCAACATATTGTATCAAGACAATTCATTCTCATTATATGATATCTTTTATTCATTTATTTTTGTGTGAATGAGATTAGCTATGGTTCTACTACATTTTACAGCTTACATATATTTTCTTATACGTCTGTCATGTCTACGTTCCTAGTACTACGTATTTTGGACTGGGGCGTTACAATCTTAAACTCTCTGTACTGTTTAATTTTAACTTGTTGCCATCAAAAGAATTACCAAATGCACATACTTGCATTGTACAAGTCCAAATTAGACTTGTACGACATTACGCCCTAACGAGGACGATCGATTCACATTGAATCGATGCGAGGACAAACGATTCGGCGAATCGTGTTATGACACGTTGGTAACAGAGCACGGTTCACACCTCGGACCGTTCGAAAATATTTTCTTTTGGATGTTATTGTGATTTTTCAAAAATTTGTACTTTTCGTTATATGCTGCATGAAATAATCGTTCCATACAGATAAGCCCACATATATTTTCGAAAATACTAACAATTTTTCTCAATTTTATAGGAATGACAAAGAAATTGGTGTCCCCGCTGTCAATACCATGTTGATTGGCATGGATAGTACCAAAGAGACGCCACCTAGCGAATCTACCATGGAGTGATTACTATGCCTCATAGAAGTGCAACAGCGTTGGCCGGAGATGCAACAACAACATCTGCAGGCGTAGATCCAGGACCGATTCAGTGCCAAACTGAAATATATTGAGGCTGACCCGAATTGTGGACAATATGGAAACCCAAGAGAATTTAGTGATTGTCGCATCAAAAGGAGAAGAAGAAGTGCTACTGTGACTCCCGTTTTCCGTTATACGTATTTTCAGTATAAGTGTATGGATTCTGACGTTTGTCAGGTGACCCGTGTTTTGACTTGTCCTGTTTAGCCTAGTCTTGGTTTAATCTTGGCTTGACTTGGTTTGTTTTGGTTCATGTTTGCTTGGTTTGGTTTGAGTTGGTTCATTATGGTGAACTTTCTATTTAAACCAACTCCCCTCTCTCCTCTCATTTACTTTTCATTTATTTTCTTCTTCTCCATTACTCCTCTCAACCCACCAAGAACCATTAGGCAAGTGCAATCTTGCTTCATGATGGATCTCTCATTTTATTATTCTATTATCTTCGGTGCTAGATTTTAAGCCTCTTTATAGCTTAGCATTTTTTATTTTGGTGGATGGATTTATGTAGATCTAAGTTATGAGTTTGGTGGATGGATTTGTGTAGATCTGTATAAAATCTCGTTCTGTACAGTTTAGACCTTTGGAAGTCCCGATTTGGACTTGCTTTGAGCAAGTTATGCTCATTTGAAGTTTTTGGGTTTCCATGGAGCTTGGCTGCTGTTTGGAGAAGAAGAACCGTGCTCGGCGCCATGTTGGTCCAGGTGGTCAAGTCTGTCCCAGTCGCCCTGCGCTCTGGTGCCCCTACCCCTTGCGCTCACAGTGCTTAGACACAAATGTGATGCGCCCAGTCTGGCCCAGGTACCCTGCGCCCTCTGACGCCCCTTGCTCCTTGCGCTCACGGTGCTTAGGCACCAATGTGATGCGCTCCGTCTGTCCCAGGTGCCCTGCACGCTTTGGCGCCCCTGCCCCTTGCGCTCACGGGTACTTAGGTGCCCAGTGTTATATGCCCCTCCCCTCTGGTCATCAAGGCCTAGGCGTCAATGTTGGCCCTGGCGCCCATGATAATCTAGTACCCCCTGGCCATGCGCCCAATCTGACCATGCACCTAGACTCGACCATGCGCCATTCTGACCCTGGCGCCTAAGCTTACTTTGACGCCTTTATGGCCCTGGTGTCCGTTCATGCCTAGGCGCCATCTTGGCCATGGCGTCTATTGGTGTCCAAGCGCCTATCCACGCCTAGGCGCCCATCGTGATGCACCTACCTCCATGCACTTTCCTTGTTCTTGCAACTGTTTAAGTGTTTTGGTTATATACATGTGATAACTTGATTACTCTTGACATGAACACGACATGATGGCATGAACCATTCTCAATAATCTTGATAGTGGCCCGTCGAGGCGCACTCTTGACAAGTAACAAGTAAACTTGATATGACATGTATAAGCTAGATAGTGGCCCATCGAGGTGCACTCCAGACAAGTAATCTTGACAAGTAATAAGTAACCTGATATGACATGATAATCTTGAAACGCTTTTGCGACAACTACCCTGACTCGCAAAATAACTCTTGTCTTGACACCGTGGTTGATTTTCTTGATTGTGCCTGTACAAGCTACCTGTCTCATCTTGCATCATGTCTAGGACATAGATTCCTAGTTACTACGGTCAGGGATTCATAATGAATCTGACTAGGTTAATGACTAGATTGATTATGTAGTTCTTATAAGGAGATTTTCCTAGTTACACTCAATCTCTTTATCACGGTCACTTGAGGGACTTGAAGCCTGCCGACTAGTAGGACACATTTTCCGCCCACTGTCATGTGGGGCACTTATTAAAATTATGTACTAAAGCACAATGTCATGTGTTGCACTCCAAGTCAGCTAATAATTCTTGTAACTCTAATAAATCACCTTGCCTGGATAAGCTAGATAGCTGCAGGGCTTATGACTATGTGAACATCTCGTTACATCTTGCTAGTAACTAGCCTTGTGATAACCCTAGTTAGTTAAAGTATCAAGCGTACTCTTGCTTGGCCGTGATTGATGGATGGAGTCTAGTCTTGTGTAGACAGTACCAGTATATGGTTACTTCAGTGCATTATTGTTTATGCTTTACTCTTGTCAAAAAATGCTTAAAGACTAAGTTTTGTTCAGGTGAAGGGTTACAACCCCAGTCCTTGTTTGGTTTATGGGTTGTAACTTGGTTTCCAGAATAGCTTCTTAGTTATTTTATCATTTATCACCTATTTTCTAACTCATGTATTCTTGTTATTATTTATGTCTTTATGTTCTAATATGATGGTTTTATTTTTAAGTGAAGCCTCCATTGTAGCACTAGCTCTTCTAGGTTCTAACCCAACTGGTTTTGTACGGCCAGATTTTGGAGTAGCACCCGGGGATCTACCTGCTTTCCAGCCAGATGGTGAACACCAGGCGTAACCCTGGCAACGAGTAGATTTCTTTTTTTTGCTCTCCCACTCTATTGTAAATTATTCTTTTGAGGCGTTTAGCTGCCGAGCAAGTGTTAGCTCATGTTAAAACTTACTTACTGTCTGCCTAAGGGCTGTTACATGATTGACAAATCCTAGGGTTGATCATGTATGACTTAACTTTGCTAGTCTCATATTTTGTATGACTAGTTTCATGATCATCTGAATATGTAATGTTTGGGACACCCTACTTTGTATGTCTGATGATATAAAATCTTGTACATTATTTGGTTTCTTGAGATTGTTACACTAGGCTTGTTCTTGACCATAGAGACTGATAGATTATAGTTTAACCCTCATGCATCTAGAAAGTCGTGACCGTATTGCGTGGTGGATTGCACTTCAATATACGTAGCTGCCTGTGCCTGTCCCCCGCTCTCCAGTATTCTGGTTCTGGGGCGTGACAACAACCAGTAACGTTGAAGCCTTTGTCTTCCTCTTCCCTGTTCAAAGCAACCAATTTCAAGAAATTGAACCCACCTTAGTTTAATGGCCAAGCAGAACTCGACGAGATCATAGGATGGCTAGTAAAAATTGAGGGCCTGTTCAATCTTCTAAACATTAAGGGATCCGAAAGGGTGGCGTGTGCGGCCATGCAGCTGCACTTGAGGGCCTACGACTGGTAGGAGGCGAAGAAATAGGAACTCCACGAAGGCGACCCCTCCACCAAGATTTTTTATGAGCCGTTAAAACAAGCCTTCCTCGATCAATATATTTCTCAGGCCGTTTATCGACAAAAGAGGACAAATTCATGTCCGTGAAACAAGGAAATATGTCAGTTGAAGACTACGATTCGAAGTTCCCAAAACTTACGATGTTTGTTGTAAAACCCCAATATTTTTCTAATTATTTTAATACTTTAAAAATTATTTTTCTATATTTTTCTAATTTTATTTGGTATTTGTACGAATTTATAGGTGTGTATCATATATGTATGGTTGCGTGCTTGTATATTTAAATACTACTAATTATCTCCTACAATTATTACAAATATTTTTTATATTTAATTATGAATTTTATAAATTTTATTGTGAATATATATATATATATATATATATATATATATATATATATATATATATATATATATATAAATTTAGTTATTGATTGTTAAAAAAAAAAAAAAAGAATTGGTGGGGGGGGGGGGGGGGGGGGGGGGGGTGCCGACCCCCACAATACATTGCCACAGCAGACTTTAGCACCCGACCCCCCCCTTAGTAATTTCCTAGCAGCACTTGCTGCTATAGGTTGCTTTAGAGCCGACCCCCCTAGTAATTTCGTAGCAGCACTTGCTGCAATGTCACCCGAGCCGACCCCAATGCACCTATTCAAACCCGACCCCACCTTAAAAAAAAAATTGAATGAGCTTAGCAGCAAACTAGCTGCTATGGTTAGCTAAAACCCGAGCCCCATATTCCAAGTCCTACTAGTAATAGGAGTCGGCGGAGAGTATATAAAACCTATTCGACAAAACCGAAACCCTAACCCTCCGCACATATTCTCCTTCCACATCTCCTCTTCATCTCTAATTCTAGACGGACTACCCAGGCCGTTGGCGGCGCCGCACCACCGCGCGAGCGCTACCGGAGAGCCCAAGACGACCACAACCCGAGCGTTCTCAGTTTTACGAACAGCGAGGTACCCCTCTTCCAATCCACTTTTCTTCATGCACGCTCGATGATTTCTCAAACTATAAATTTCTATGCGTAGCCCATATGAACCCCTCCAATCTCCTTTAGATAGAACCCTGGGAAACCCAAGGGATTGCCCGAGAAATCGAGGCAAAGTTGCCCCAAAAATCTGTCGAAACAGAGTTGGAATCCAGTTTAAAAACCGCAACTTAGAAGCCAAATTCCGATCTGTATGTCGTGATTTTTCAGAAACTAATTGAACACATCTGTAGACAACATAACCATGATTAAAACGCACTTTGTAGATCTGAATTTTGTTTTCTGTGCAAGAATTAAATCAGCGTTAAAGTTGGGCGAAAAAACTGTTTTCAAAAGTGTTAATTTCAGAAAATTTCCACGATACGACGTACGCCCCGACAAACCGGGCGACGTGGTCGCGCGTTATACGCATCGGAAGGCGCGTATGGACGTTACTGACGTGTGGGAACTGACGGAACTCAGTTTCGTCGCGTGTGCGCGACGAAATCAACGCGTATCCGTCGAGATACCCCCGTATCGGCGTTTTGCAAACTTGTCCATAACTTCGTGTACAGTCGTCGAATCGAGACGAAACTTGCGCCAACAGGTCCGGAACGAAATTATGGTCCTGCATGCCAAGTTTGGTTTGATTCTGAGAAGGTCGAATCGGAACCCATTTTTGGCGGGCCCACGACCCACTTAAACGGGCGAATTTGTACACGGCTCATCGGAATCCAAAACTGGACATACCGTTCAGTTCCTCTCCTCAAATTGAATCCGTAGACATGTAGTTTGACGACTTTAGAGACCGTAGACTTTGGCACGCGTTTCGGTGCAAGGCGGGTCCAACGGCGGACATCGTTTTGACCCGAAATTTCGATTTTGCCCCTGTTCCAGAATTGGACTTTTGGACAGGCGTTTTCTTGGTATATCTTATTTACCGAGATCATTTTTGATGTTTGTTTCAGCGTTTGGAGTCATCTGTGATTTGTGAGTTTTGGTGCTGATATTTGCTACTCTTGGATTGCCTTTCTCGCACCGCAGGCAAGTATACCTTGCCATAGATTCTGATTGTGCTCATTTATTTTCAGTATATTTTATTATTGCATATTTCTTTCTCTTATTTGTCATTTTGTTTCTATTAGGCGTCCAAGTCACACTTGGGTGCAAGCGGCTATATTTAGTCGTTATATTTATCTCTGTCTTTATTTGCATGTCGACCTGGTGTCCGTTGACTACCCTATGAGTATGTGGGATATTTTCATATCCCCTATGGCCTTGACACATGTGTATCACGTGATGAGTGAGTTATATAGGACATGGACCTGCGTACTCGACTGGCCATCGATACGTACGGGACGTGCGACGGTTAGGAGGTACTGCTACTAGTGTGTTGAGTTAGAAGCCGTAGCAGTTGCCAACTGGACAGGCTGTGGATACATCTTGGACAGGAGCATTTGGGGGGAGGGGACAGCTACTAGCGTAGGGGCTACATTTATTTTTACACACTTTTGGGGCCGAGAGTGACTTGTATGAGTACTACTTTCTGCCCTGGCCGATAGCGTCTCGGATGAATGCTACGTGACGGCCACTCTTTATTACTTGCTTGCATGAATCCGTTACAGCCCCTGCGTAGAACGTTGTCCTCTAAAGTGCATCTCATATAGATGGTTAGGAGATCCTGTAGTGTCATAGTTGCATATTTTTACACATTCAGTTACTTGGCATGTTTTCTGTATCTTGTTACGTTCCTCTGAGGACCTGGTGATCTCTCCAGGATTAGACGAGCAGGACTATCCCGAGGAGTACGGTACAGCATTGGATCCAGCATACATCGGTGACGAGGCACCTTCCACTCATACTTAGTTTTATTCTTTATTATCTGAGACCATGTATTGGACATCTTTTTATCATTCTTTCTTGCTGTTTGAGGAGGTTGGACTCCATTTAGTTGAGACTATTTTCCATAGCTGTTTGGGTGGGAATGTCTACCCGGCTATATTTTGATATCATCATTTATCTTATTTAGTGGACTTATATATTCTCTGTGTTGAACTGTGGATGAGATTTAGTTATATTATTGTGGCTTATCATGTATTATTATTACAGCTTATGTACCAATACGGGGATTACCATATATTGGTGTATTCTTCGTATAAGTACAGCTGGCATGTCTACGTACTTAGTCCTACGTATATTGGGACTGGGGCGTTACATGTTTTGTGGTGGCCCATGCAGGTCCGTAATATTGTTGGATTACATGACTGTGCCCAACAAGCCTGCAAATAGGAATAGGATATAGAATCTCATCCACTTATTAATATCTTTCTTGACCTCTTCTCAACTTCTCAATTGATTGTTTGATTACATCCAGTTTGAAATTATTCTAACCAACTCACTTCTTCGTGCCAATATAGGATGAATCTTCGTAGCGGGTTCACTACCCCCCTTGCCATTACTGACGGGAACACTACTGCTCGCGAGGAACCAGTAAATCTGCAGCAGCCAGCTATGTCTCCGACCACTCCAGCACCATCCGGGCCATCCCCTCAGCCAGTGATGACCCCAGCCACGACTCAGCAGACTGGTCCCGAGGATCCTGCACCCGAGGGAGAGTACCTACCACCACCACCACCTTATCCACCTCCATTCCTACCACAGATTCCACCCACATATCCACCCTCATCATATCCACCTCCACCACCTCCATAATATCCACCACCATCATATCCCCCACAACAGCCACCACAGTATCCACCATCCTATCCGCCCCAGCAGCCTCTTCCATACCCATCACCATATCCATCATCATATCCACCTCAGTATCCACCCACATACCCTCCACAATATCTCTTTCCATATCCTTCATATCCTCCACAGTACAGGCCACAGGGTGCCCCACAGATCATGCCCCAGATGCCATACATGCCCCCACAGCATCCCATGCCTCAGACTGGTGGGGCTACTACAGAGCAGATTCTCCAGAGCCTAGTACAGGCTCAGATGCAGCAGAGCGAGGCCATCAGGAGGAGTGTAGAGACAGCATTGGCCCGAGCACCACAAGCCACTGTGGGTTCTATCGAAGGATTCCGCAACATGAATCCTCCACACTTCAAGGGCACTGAAGACGTTATTGGGATCACCAATTGGTTGGTTAAGACAGAGAATCTCCTGAAGGCTTCAGAGTTATCGGCAAATCTTTGGATGACGGCAGTGAAGTTACAGTTGGAAGGAAATGCTTATGATTGGTGGGCCGCAGAGGAGAGACGGCTAGGAGTTGATCAGACATGGGAGAAATTCAAAGAACTGTTCAATAAGAAGTTCTTCTCCGACACCGCCAATGATGCTTTATATGAACAGTTTCTACACCTGGAGCAGGGAAATATGACGGTTGACGAGTATGATGCCGAGTTTAGCCGACTGAGTCGTTTCACACCAAGGTTGGTTACGACAGAGCTGGAGAAAGCCAAAAGATTTCATAGAGGCTTGAGCATAGAGTTGCAGAGGTACACCAGCTCCGAGTCGAGGGTCTCCCAAGCAGCTGTTCTGGCAGAGGCTAGCACTCAGGAGGCCATAAGCAAGAAGGTAAATCGACGAGTTACATCGACTATGGGGCCAGCCAAGACCACTACAGGAGGGCCAGTGAGACGTCCTCCCACACCTCAGCATCAGCAGAGGACAGGGCCATACCAGACACATGAGAAGGTCACTTGCCATTCCTGCGGCAAAGTTGGTCATGTTTTGCGAGATTGTAGATGACGGTTGGGGTATTGTTTGATTTGCGGATCGAATCAGCACCAGGCTAAGGATTGCTCATTTCAGAGGGTCACTCGACATAATCAGCAGCAGAGGCTAGCTATTACAGGACCAGGAGCACCACGACCACCCTTACCCACCCAGACAACCCAATTCCAGCAGGCTAGAGCACAGACGGATAATCAGCAAATTGGGAAGGCTTTTGCTCTGGCTGCCGAGGAGGCAGAACCAGAGGTGGGCGTCATAGCAGATATGGTTCTAGTTGCATCATTTTCTGCCATTACATTATTTGACACTGGAGCCACCCATTCATTCATAGCCACTAGCTTTGCCACCAGACACAATATACCCATGTCATCTTTACCTAAAAAAAATCGTAGAATCCTCACTAGGAAGGAGTTGTACCTGTTAGTGGTATCCCTAGAGATTGCTCTGTAGTGTTATGTGGTAGAGAGATGAGTGCACGACTACTTATATTCCCCATGCCTGCCTTCGATGTCGTTCTTAGATGGATTAGTTGAGCCAGCATTTCGCTCTTATCAACTGCCATAGAGACAGTATCATACTTAGACCCCCGGCTGATTCAGAGCTCGAGTTCACCCAAAGAAGAAGCATTGAGGAGTGAAAATGTTAAATCTTGGAAAGGTTAGTAGTAACGGGATGAAAGTTCACTTCGAGAATTATGGGAGGGATTAAACTTGTAATCATGATCAAATTAGACAACTTGGAGTGAATACAAAAGTTTAGTTATTCCTTTGGAAAACTTGTTCAGAAACTTTTGTAGGAAACTCGAGTTTTAAAAATTTTAATGGTAGACCACCATGAAACCCTAATGGGTTGGAAGGATTCCACACTAATTGTCATATCCCTCATGGCAATGTTAATAGCATATGCACAAGTGTTGCTGGTCATCCATAAAATCATGTAGTTATATTTAAACTTGATACACTCGGCATCCCCTCAATTCTAGATTTTATTGTGACTTTCTAACCATTTGAAACTGGAGAAATGATTAGATTGTTTCTTGATCATACTCTATCTAAGTGGCTATCATATCAAAAAAAAAAAAAAATTGTATTCCTAACTCACTTTACCTTGATTGCTTGACCTATTGAACCCTACACCACTAGTTCAATTTTTAAGTTGGGTAGAATACCTCATTACCTAACAAACATTTTTCGGGTGAACCATATAGATGAGTTCATTTATACTACTAATTTGAGGACCTTGGAATGATCGATTTCCTTCATCACTACCTCCCTTACTTGCATATTTTTTCACCTTGTGCTGCTAATTTAGCCTTAGTTTTACAAGCTTATTCCTTTATCGAGCTTGTTCATGACATATTTTATTGGACGCGTCCACTAACATATTGTCTAATCAGAACCGGTGCATGATGGTCTGATCAACCGAGTGCATTTTGGTTCGCTTACAACCATCGTTCTACACGGATGGAGACATAGCTAAAATTGTCCTTTTGAGTCTCCCTCATGAGTACCTTGCAATTCTCTTAGAATTATACAACCGCCCTTGAAGCACGTATTGGCATTCAAAAACACATTCCTTGAACTCTTGTGGAATTTCATCTTTTACCTATACTAGACGAGGCTTGTACTTGATAGATAGGCCAAACTATTTTCCTGTGACCATGAAGTTTGAGTATACACCGAGATAGCTAGCCACTATCCTATCAAAGTGACTTGTCCCTATAAATTTCTTTGCATTACATTTGATCTCCCGACTTTAGTTTAATTTCGAGGACGAAATTTTCTTTAAGTTGGGTAGAATGTAAAACCCCAATATTTTTTTAATTATTTTAATACTTTAAAAATTATTTTTCTATATTTTTCTGATTTTATTTGGTATTTGTACGAATTTATAGGTGTGTATCATATATGTATGGTTGCGTGCTTGTATATTTAAATACTACTAATTATCTCCTACAATTATTATAAATATTTTTGATATTTAATTATGAATTTTATAAATTTTATTGTGAATATATATATATATATATATATATATATATATATATATATATATATATATATATATATAGTTATTGATTGTTAAAAAAAAAAAAAAGAATTGGTTGGGGGGGGGGGGGGTCGGGGGCGACCCCCACAATACATTGCCACAGCAGACTTTAGCACCCGACCCCCCCTTAGTAATTTCCTAGCAGCACTTGCTGCTATAGGTTGCTTTAGAGCCGACCCCCCTTAGTAATTTCCTAGCAGCACTTGCTGCAATGTCACCCGAGCCGACCCCAATGCACCTATTCAAACCCGACCCCACCTTAAAAAAAAATTGAATGAGCTTAGCAGCAAACTAGCTGCTATGGTTTAGCTAAAACCCGAGCCCCATATTCCAAGTCCTACTAGTAATAGGAGTCGGCGGAGAGTATATAAAACCTATTCGACAAAACCGAAACCCTAAACCCTTCGTACATCTTCTCCTTCCACATCTCCTCTTCATCTCTAATCCTAGACGGACTACCCAGGCCGTTGGCGGCGCCGCACCACCGTGCGAGCGCTACCGGAGAGCCCAAGACGACCACAACCCGAGCGTTCTCAGTTTTACGAACAGCGAGGTACCCCTCTTCCAATCCACTTTTCTTCATGCACGCTCGATGATTTCTCGAACTATAAATTTCTATGCGTAGCCCATATGAACCCCTCCAATCTCTTTCAGATAGAACCCTGGGAAACCCAAGGGATTGCCCGAGAAATCGAGGCAAAGTTGCCCCAAAAATCTGTCGAAACAGAGTTGGAATCCAGTTTAAAAACCACAACTTAGAAGCCAAATTCCGATCTGTATGTCGTGATTTTTCAGAAAATAATTGAACACATCTGTAGACAACATAACCATGATTAAAACGCACTTTGTAGATCTGAATTTCGTTTTCTGTGCAAGAATTAAATCAGCGTTAAAGTTGGGCGAAAAACTGTTTTCAAAAGTGTTAATTTCAGAAAATTTCCACGATACGACGTACGCCCCGACAAACCGGGCGACGTGGTCGCGCGTTATATGCATCGAAAGGCGCGTATGGACGTTGCTGACATGTGGGAACTGACGGAACTCAGTTTCGTCGCGTGTGCGCGACGAAATCAACGCGTATCCGTCGAGATACCCCCGTATCGGCATTTTGCAAACTTGTCCATAACTTCGTGTATAGTCATCGAATCGAGATGAAACTTGCGCCAACAGGTCCGGATCGAAATTCTGGTCCTGCATGCCAAGTTTGGTTCGATTCTGAGAAGGTCGAATCGGAACCCATTTTTGGCGGGTCCACGACCCACTCAAACGGGCGAATTTGTACACGGCTCATCGGAATCCAAAACTGGACATACCGTTGAGTTCCTCTCCTCAAACTGAATCCGTAGACATATAGTTTGACGACTTTAGAGACCGTAGACTTTGGCACGCGTTTCGGTGCAAGGCGGGTCCAACGGCGGACATCGTTTTGACCCGAAATTTTGATTTTGCCCCTGTTCCAGAATTAAACTTTTGGACAGGCATTTCCTAGGTATATCTTCTTTACCGAGATCATTTTTGATGTTTGTTTCAGCGTTTGGAGTCATCTGTGATTTGTGAGTTTTGGTGCTGATACTTGCTACTCTTGGATTGCCTTTCTCGCACTGCAGGCAAGTATACCTTGCCATAGATTCTGATTGTGCTCATTTATTTTCAGTATATTTTATTATTGCATATTTCTTTCTCTTGTTTGTCATTTTGTTTCTATTAGGCGTCCAAGTCACACTTGGGTGCAAGCGGCTATATTTAGTCGTTATATTTATCTATGTCTTTATTTGCATGTCGACCTGGTGTCAGTTGACTACCCTATGAGTATGTGGGATATTTTCATATCTCC